>JAZAVJ010000105.1:0-12320 GCA_037954315.1 Neonectria punicea
CCCCCCCCCCCCCCCCCCCCCAGCTTCGTCGGCTCTTGTTCTTGAATCATGTGTCCCCCCGTTCGAGCAGCGTTGCCCGTCATTGTTCTCCAACTCCCATCCCCAGATTTTCTTTCTCTCCCCACTGTTCTCTCCGCACACCCCCAGTACCCGGGGTTCCTCAGGTTGGCTCCGCTGCGACGCGACGGTTCAGTTCGCAGCGACAGAGACACACCCCGGATTCCCTGAGGCCCTGGACTTCCCCCCCCCCCCAAATGTGGAATCCCCGCAGGCGAGCGTAGCGTAGGCTACCGGTCCCATGGGGATTTTGTCCCCCTAGTTACAGTACGCGGACGGTTAGGATAAATATCTGCGCCCTCGTCGCCCTTCTTCCGGGGGTTGGGCTATCGACTCTGACACAATCTCAAGAAAACCGGCAAGGATCGCCGAACAAATCTAGTCTATAAGGTTCCGGACATCCTCTGCAGGAAAGTCTGAAACTGGGCCGACCGCTCTGATACCCCATCTCCATCTCCATCCACAACCACGCTTCAAACCCGTCATCATGGGTGGCTTCCGCGCCGTCGAGGATCGCCCGACCCCCAAGGAGGTGTACAATTGGCGTCTATACGCTGAGGCTGGCATCATTGCCACGGGCTCTCTACTGTAAGTGAATGCGACGTGTTACGGCCTCGGTGTTTGTGTGTCTAACCACCACGCATAGCTTCGGCTACGACTCGGCCTTTGTGGGCACCACGATTGCGCGACAGAGCTTCAAGAACGACTTCAACATCAACCCGGACGACTCGGCCGACATCTCGTCCAACATCACCTCCGCCTTCCAGGCCGGTGCCTTCTTCGGCGCCATCTTCTGCTTCCTCAGTATGTCGCGTCGCCGATTCCCAATCTCGGGACGATTATAGCTAACCAGATCGTTGAACAGTCACGGAAAAGGTCGGCCGCAAGTGGGCTCTTCAGGCCAATGTCGTCCTCTTCCTCATCGGCGCCATCCTCATGACCGCCGCTACCGGCCAGCTCTCCTACATCTGTACGCACCACAACCCCCCTCGCGCAATATCATCCTCTAACCCATTCCAGACGCCGGCCGTGTCCTCACCGGAATCGCCTGCGGTGCCATCACCGCCACCGTCCCCAGCTACATCGCCGAGCTCTCCATCGTCTCCATCCGCGGCATCCTCACCGGCCTCTTCGAAGTCGCCTACCAGGTCGGCTCGCTCGTCGGCTTCTGGATCAACTACGGCATCAACCAGAACATGGACCCGTTGTCGGATGCCAGCTGGCGCGTGCCCATGGCCGTCCAGATCATCCCCGCCGGCATTCTCCTCATCGGTGGCTTCTTCCTGCACGAGAGTCCTCTGTGGCTGATGCGCAAGAACCGCGAGGAGGAGGCGACTGTCGCCCTCGAGGCTCTGCGAAAGCTGCCCCGTGACCACACATGTGAGTGAACCCTGCGCTTGGGACGTCTGAGTCGACAATTGCTAATAGAAAGAAAAAAAACTAGACCTGCAGGAGGATCTCCAGATGATTCGAAGCCGTCTTGCCGACGAGGCCCTGATCTCCGCCAAGTACGGTTCAGGATCTTGGGCCTTCTTCCGTGGCTCCCTGGTCGAGCTGTCTCGCAAGGGCATGTGGAACCGTGTCGTGCTTGTGTTCTGCTCCTTCGCTCTGCAGAACATGTCCGGTGCTGCTGGTACGTCTTGAATATGAACACTCCCCTGAGGACACTAGAACTGACTCGAGAACAGCCATCAACTACTACTCCCCTACTCTTTTCGGCTCTCTCGGTATCAGCGATGTCGCTCTGTACACTGGAATCTACGGTCTTGTTAAGGGTAAGCTCACTTGGGTACTCCTCCCTACGGGCCAGTTTTACTAACACATTACTTAGCTGTTGCTTCCATTATCTTCTACGGTGCTCTTATCGATATCTGGGGACGACGAAACCCTACGATCATCTCGTCTGCCATGTGCTCCGTCTGCCTCTGGATTGTCGGTACCTATGTCAAGATCGGCCACCCGGCTAGCATCATCGAAGCTGGCGAGGAGCTTTCCCCCTCCACTGCCGCCGGTGGCAAGGCCGCTACAGCTATGATTATGATCTACTCTGTTTTGTAAGTCTCACTGTTACGCAACCTACAAACTCAACTAACATCACCAGCTGGTCTTTCGGTCTCAACGGAATCCCCTGGATCGTCTCCGCCGAGATCTTCCCCGGTGCTCTTCGCACACTTACCGGAACCTTTAGTGCTGATTGCCAATGGTTGACGCAATTCGCCATCACCAAGGCTCTCCCCTACATCTTCAAGTCGTTCGGGTACGGCACATGGTACTTTTTCGCCTGCTGGATGATCATCGCGTCCGTCTGGGCCTTTGTCTTCCTACCCGAGACCAAGGGCAAGACCCTAGAGGAGATGGACGTCATGTTGTAAGTTCTCAAGCAATCCCGTCGTCATTACAATTCTCTAATCTTTTGCAGCGGTTACATCCACGACCGAGCCCCCAGCGATGCCGACGCTTTCGACAAGGCTGCCGACAAAGCTTCCGCCATTGAGCACTCCGAGGAGCGCGTATGAGCAAATAAAGACCGATTTGATTGTATAATAGGGAGGGTTGCTAGGAAAGGTGGAGCGAAAGTGAAGGCTCCCCGATGTCGTTTGTGACGACGCCTGGAAATGACCCCAGAATGTTGGGGACGAAGTGCTACCAAAGCTACTGTCGATAATACCCATAGTATCTCCAACAAACGTAATTACGAGGAAGGAATTACCTTGCGCTTCCCGATGAGTGACATGTTTTCTCTATTTCGGCATTTCTTTGAAGGCTGCCGCTAACAATGCAACGTTCCGGGCTAACAAAGAACTCTTGCAGCAATGTACCTATGTTTGCCCGGAACTGCAGCCTCCCGTTCCGCGAAACAATCATGTTCTAGTTCTTTGACAATGCGAAGCTGCGGTTTGTGTATATAAAGACAAAGGTGGGTAGGTGCTGGACGGCGTCGCGGTTGCCGTGAACTAGAACATAGTTGCTCCTCGACTGGAAGGGACGCTACTTTGATTCTCGACTTTATTTCCTCAACGCTCATCGACCTTTTTCTCAGAAGACTTTTTGTTCGAAGACAGACGTATTTGGCCCCGGCGTTTTCTGTTCCAAGAGCTTGAACTGGCCCAAGATGGCTATGGCAGAGTCTCAATATTGGCTACAACATCAAACTTATCCTCACCCGAGTCAGCATCCACCGCAGCACTATCCTCGACAACCTCAAAGTCGACCGTATTACCAGTTTCAACCACATCTCCATCATCAACCATATTACCACCATCATCCACAGTACCACCATCAACCACATCACCACCGTCTAACACACCAACACCATCAAGCACACCACCATCACCATCAACACCACGAACTCAACAAGCCCCTTGGACACCCCCGACTCCAAGAACCTGCCAGGCTCCATCAAGCTCACCGCCGCGATGAACCCCCCGCCCAACATCCGTACCCCACACCACAACCTACAGAACCACCGTCACCACCACCAAAAACGGTAACCCCAGCATCCCCCCATTTACCAGTTGCACCCTCTCCGACGCCTATACAACAAGCTCAACTACCGTCGCCACCACCAAAAACGGTAACCCCAGTATCCCCCAACTTACCAGTGGCACTCCCACGGACGCCCGTGCAACAAGCTCAAACCACTCCACCCTGGAACCCACACAGGGATGAAAAGCCCCAGGACGCGTGGATGGGAAGCGAGGGATTCTCGGTCGACTTCGCAAGAAACGAGCTTGGCAGCGGGCTAGCAAAGGCCCAGGAAACCCCAATCGCATATACGCCGGAGCCGCTCGAACCGTTATTCGGCGGAGACGAGCATCTTCCACAACTGCCTACACCAGTCTTAGAACAGAGGGTTCGCCACGGCTTCGGTCCCGGGAGATATGTTCCAATGGGGACGCGCGTGGTGATGGGATATCCTTCGAAATGGGGTCAGTTGGATGGGGCGCTAGTCCTTGGCCCTAGGACGAAAATGTGCGAGGAACTTGGTAGGATCGAGACTACAACTTGTGTGGACAGGGGGATTGGCAAGCCGGAACCGATTCGTCATGTCAGTTATATCCAGACGATTTGGGGTTAGGTGGTTGGGTTGTAGAGATTCCGTGGATTCAAGCGAGTGCTGCAAGTTCAGATGAATACCAGAGTTGCAGGTTTCCAGCGAAACAAAGTAGTTTCAAACGTGTGCAGTTGACCGTTATGCGCTACCCCTATCTATACCTGTCCTGTGATGGCTTATCTGTTAGATGTCCTGCATTCAGTCACCCGCCGACTTTGGCGTACTGTTCTTCATCAAACTCGGGCCGTGACTCTCTTCCGAGCTGCTCGTAGGCGCAATCTCCTCCATTCGCGGCTGGTCCTTCCAACGCCGCGCGGGAATCCCATCGCGGAAGAAGCCATTGATCTCCTCGATGCTCCGCCCCGTAACCTCGCCCACGCAGAAATACACATACGACCAAGTCACAAAGCACAAGCCGGTATAGACGAAGCCCGTCTTGGGTCCGAGACCGGCCGAGTAGTACAGGTACGGCAGCGTAAAGACGGTGGCCCAGACGGTGACCCAGAAAGATGCCACGGCCACGGCGTAGATTTTGTTTCGATTCCGTCCGACCGCCATTTCCGAAGCCTAAGAGAGTTAGCAAAACCTGAACGAAGCGCAGATCTCTCCTTAATCAGACGGGGCACGGCCCACAATTGTCCAGCCCAGGGGTCCCCAGGCAAAGTTGAAGGCGACAATCTCGATAATGACAAAGCTAATGATGACCTTTCCGACTGTTTCGCTCGGCGTTCCGGAGGGGATGCCCAGACAGCCTACCACGAAGATGGATACAGTCATGATGCCGGTCGTTATCATTAGCAGCGGACGTCGGGGCAACTTATTTGCTACCAGTACCGCGGCCAGCACGACAAAGACCTGAATGATGAAGACAATAAGGGTCATGAGGAACGGGTCACGCAGTCCAATAGCTTTGGAGAAGACAGTCCCAAAGTAGTAGAACCATTGGATCCCGTTGATCTGCTGCGCAATAAGAGCCCCGGCACTGTAGACAACCTTGCGGCGCTCAATGGGATCAGTCACAAGCTGCGTCCAGCCGCCGGCGGCCTCGCTCGCCCGTTCGCGCTGGAGATCCGCCTCGATGTTGCGCAGCGCCGGCGCCGGGTCGTACTCCTTGTCCTCGCGGTGCAGCAGCCGCAGAGCCCGTGTAGCATCGTCGGGACGGTCCCGGCGGATCAACCAGCGCGGCGACTCGGGCACCCACCAGATGCCAAGGAGGATCACGAGCGGGAACAGCAGCTGGAAGCCGATGGGGAACCGGTACGCGAACGTGGTCTGGTTGGAGACCACGCCGCGGTTTATGGCGGCGGCGATTATCTGCGATACCGACAGCGTGAGTTGCCAGCACATCAGCAGGGGGCTGCGAAGCGATTTCGGGGCGATTTCCTGCCGCAAGCGACCGTTAGCACGCAGTATGATATAGATCCGAACTAGTGTTTGGACGTAGGCAAGGGGGAGGCAGTTTTTATGGAGAAGGCAGCAAGCTTACTCCGATGTATAAGGGCGAAGTGGCCGAGAAGTTGCCCACGCCAAAGCCAAGCACTGCTCGGCCGGCGGTGATGAGCGCCCTGCTGGAGGTCGTCACCAGCTGCATAACGACGCCGGCGATGATGGCAAAGGTGCCGATCAGGAAGACGCCCTTGCGGCCGAGGGCGTCGTTTAAGGGCGCGGCGCAGAGTGACCCGATCAACTCGCCCAGATTGATCATGGAGGTCATGATGGAGAGGGTCGCCGGCGAGATCTCGTACTCGCCATCTTGGTTACGGTGTCCAAAGTGTCGTAGGAAGACATCTTTGGCGTATCGTCAGCTTGGCTTATAGGCGGCTTCAACCTGGCCAGGATCGAGCACGGGGCATCTCATCTGCTTATCCCGCCCCCCTATCTTCCGCCCTCACTATCCGGCCCCACGGAAAACATACCAAGTGTTGACACGCCATTGAAGTAGACGCCATCGTATCCGTACAAGCACGCTCCCAGTGCCGCGAAGCCGCTGAACAGCCAGACATATGGATACCGGATCCCCAGCATAGCTGGAAAAGGGGGGGAGGGGATCGATCAGGCCCCGTCCGGCGGTCGATCGAGCTTCGTCGTACTATTCAGGCCAGAGAGACAACGGCGCCGGGAAGGATGCGAACGTGTGCCCACCACAGGGCCGTAGCGTCCCGGCACGAGGCCTGGTGCCCGCGGAACGAGGCGAAGCAAAGCGGGAGAGGGGCGACGAGAGTCCACACCCAAACCCCGGATCTGTCGATATCACAGGGCGAGTTTTTTCTTTGCTTGGTGACCTGAGCCCTTTCTTTTGCTGGAGTCTTGGACCCATCACGGACCTGAGTTTCGGGCGGGTCTTGGACAGCAAGGTTTTCGGGGATGGAGCAATGGCATCCCGGAAGGGGGTGCGCCTTGCCGCTTGGGGAACGCCGCGCGCCGAGGCCTGCGAGGATGCGGCCGAACGAAGACCCCCCGGAGGACGGGACGCTGAGCAACACGTGAGATGCCGTCGGCGGGCGACGCGGTGGTGTTTTTGGGCGGTGCCGAGGGAGCGGATGAAGGCGTAACTTAGTCTAACTCAGGGGGGGCGGATGGACATAGGCCGGGCGAGGCGGTATAAAGCAAAGTAAAACCATGGTGTTGTGCAAGCGTAGATTTTAGATTGTTCGATTTAGATATAATATCCAGCGTCACGGACCCCCCCTCCGACCGGCGTGGGGATTCTCCCTTTCAAGATGGATATCAGACATTGTGTCAGCATCGCCATCTTGCTCCGGACGCCCTTCGCAGACCCAGGATGAGCAGACTCGCAGAGCACCCGAGCGCCCTGCTCCGATTCTTCCACGACAAAGCCACCGCTACAGCTACGCGACGAGTCCATTCCATCCCGACTCCTCCCCTCGACACCTGTCTGTACCGCCGCCCGGTCACCGACCAAGCCGCCGCCGACGCCATCCCCGTGCTCGTCGACGACACCTACCACCTGTTCCACCTCATCACGCCCGTCGGCACCAAGCACCACCCGGAACGCCTGCGCTCGTCGTGGTCGCGCATCCGGTCGACGAACCTGGTCGAGTGGACGCGTGATGCCAGGCCCGTCATCACGCCGGGCGAGGCGCCCACCGACCCCGATGCCGACGGCGCGTGGACCGGCGCTGCCCTGCTCGGTCCGGACGGCAACCTGAACATCTTCTACACGGGATACAACCTCTCTCGGGGCGGGAAGCAGGTCATCCTGCGCACGAAGGCGAACGACCGCTACGGCACCATGTTCGAGAAGCCCGGGAAGCCCATCACCATCCTCGGCGACGGCCTCTCCCGGTTCGAGGACATTGACTTCCGGGACCCCTTCATCTTCTACAACGCCGCCGAGTCCCGATACTGGATGCTCGTGGCCACGCGCCTGGCATCCGGCCCGCACTGGAGCCGTGGGTGCGTCGCGCTGCTGACGTCGCCGGACCTGGACATCTGGACCGCAGCGCCGGAGCCCCTATACGCCCCGAACGACATGTTCTGCCCGGAGTGTCCGGAGCTCTTCACGCTGCCCAACGGCCGGTGGTACCTGATATACTCGCGGTTCCACGCGCCCAACGCCGGCACCGTGTACCGCGTCGCCGACAACCCGCGGGGCCCGTTCCGTGTGCCGCGAGACGGCTCTCACGGGCGGCTGGACGGACGGCGCTGGTACGCGGCCAAGTCGTGTCCCAAGGCCGGCGACGCTCGCAAGAGGATCTGCTTCGGCTGGCTGGGCGACTACGCCGACGAAGAGAGCAAGTGGCTCTGGGGCGGCGACCTCTCGATTCCACGGGAGATGTACGCCGACAACAACGGGAACTTGCGCATCGAGGCGGACAGGGGCTTGAGGAACTTTCTCTGGCAGACGTCGAGGGCGGTGTGCCCGACCAATGCCGCTTCCAGTCTATATCTCTGCTCGCTGGGGTCTACGGCAACCCACTATCCCGAGCTCGGTGCCGTGGCCCTGAGGCGAGACCTGTTTATCGACTTCAAGGTCGCGGCCTGCGACGCCCACAGTTTCGGCGTGATGTTCCAGACTGACGAGTCCGGCAAGGGCCATCGCCTCCAGTTCAGCCCCTCAGGCCACGGCCTCTTCTGCGTCGCCATGTTGACCGACTTCCCGCCGCTTGACGACTTCTGGGCCGACCAGTACGACCTGCACCTCCCCCGACCGATCGACGGCCCCGAGCTCGTACGCCATGATAACGTCAGTCTGGTGGAAGGGGTGTTCCTGTTTCTGCGGGGCCAGATCGTAGAAGCATTCTGCGGGGGGCGGTCGCTGAGCTTCCGATTGCCATTGCCGCTGGTGTCTCAAGAAGCCCCCTGCGGCGAGATACGAAGGTTCGGCTGGTTCGTGGAGGACGGCATGGTTGACATTGTCGACATCTCTGTGCGGCACAGGATAAAGGAGGGTTCCTATCTCGACGAAGACGCCATCGGAGATCACGAGTAAAAGATTGACATGGTCATTTTTATTCATAATCATCCTGGATGCTTGTGTATCATCCCAGCTCATCTCCTGGGGGCATCATGGGATTTGGCTGCACGGCCAGACCGCTGAGGAGGTCGTAGGCTCCGTTGCCCCCAACAGCCAGGTCCCAGTCACCAAAGTCGGTATATTCATAGACATCAGTTGCGTAGTTGCCCATCAAGGGGCTGACCTTGTCGTTGACGGGCTCGTTGAGGTTGACGGCCAGCGCGTGCTCCAGGCCGCGCAGGATGGCGCCCTCGAGGCGGTTCACGGCGTACTGCATGGGCTCGTGGCTCTTGCTCATCATGCGCAGGTTCCATAGGTAGGAGTTGAGGGTTTCCTGCCAGAAGTGGCGCTCCTGGGACGACAGCGACGTCACGAGGAGGAGGGTGGTGAAGGAGCCCAGCAGGGAGAAGAGGTAGGGCGAGGTGAAATACCAGAAGGCCTCGAGGTGGTCCGGGCGAAGGCTGGTGACGAAGCTGATGGCGCTCTGGGCCGTCTGGAGCGCGATCTGGCGGATGTCGGAGAGGACACGGTCGTCGGTGCAGCGCGGCGGCAGGGCGGTGGACCGGATCAGGCGGCGGAGCAGCGTCATGGCGACGCCGTAGTAGGAGAAGTGCAGGTAGCCGTGGAAGCACAGCTTGCGCTGGTAGATGATGTTCATCTGGAGGGACGGGGGGATGCTGTGGTACCAGGCCGTCAGCATGTCGAAGAGCGGACGCGCCTGGGCGAAGAGGATGACCGTGTCCTGCTCGCGGCACGTCCGCGCCGTGTAGAAAGTCGCATAGACGGCGGAAAGAATCTTTGTCAGTCGCACCATCTGCATATACTGCGCCATGCCCGTGGCCGCGATGGATCGGCGGTCGTCGTCAGGGCCTGGCCCGGGAGTGACGGCGGATCCCTCGCACTCGTAGTCAGAGAAGTCGGCCACTGTGAGGTCCTTGACGGTCCAGTCGTCGTCGTGAATGTGCACCGGACGCCCGTACGCCAGCGCGGTCCAGCGATCCTGCATAAACAGCGCCCAGCTCAGACGCTTCCGCACGTTGCGCTCCCACTGCGGAATCGTCCAGTTAGTAGCATCCAGGTGAAGCCCCAGACACTGGCCGACGGCGAGGGCCTGGCAGGTGAGGCCCCATTGGAAGGTGTGGTCCGGGTTGAGGGGGTCCTCGGGCTGGCACTGCAGCAGCAGCAGCGCGGCCTGGATAGAGCACAGCTTCGGGCGGTGATACGACGACGGCAGCGCGGACCGCAGCATGCGGCGGAGCAGGGCCGAGTCGGGCGGCGTGCGGATGGACAGCTCCGGGTCGTAGGTCCACCAGCGCGTGGCCGAGAGGTACATGGCGCCGAGCAGCGCGGCGGGCACGTTGCGGTAGGACTGGCTGTGGACGCTGATGAAGGCGTCCTTGGACACGATGGGATAGCACGGCTGGACGTGGCGCCAGAACAGCTCCAGGAGGCTCTGCCCATGGGGGTGCACGCAGGCCTCGATGGCGTCGACCAGCGAGTGCGTGGGGTCCGGGTCGACGGCCTTCTCGTCGGCGGCCAGGTGGAAGGTCACGGGGTACTCCTGGCCCTCGTCGCGCTCGAGCACGCGGCGGATCGCGTGCGTCTCCAGGCTGAACTCGTGCGTGCGGACGTCGTAGGGGCGGTGCCGCATCAGGATGGGCTCCATGTCGCTGCCCAGGCCGTAGAGCTCGGCGAAGCGCAGCGTCGAGCAGCCCAGCGTGCGCTCCAGGGGGTCGGGCTCGACGAGCTCGGGCACGATGACGGACGGCGCCTGGTGGAGGAGGTGGCTGTGGTGGTGATGGTCGTGGAGATGGTGGTCGTGAGGATGCCGGCCGCCACCGCCGATGACGCTGTCCCCGGAGGCGCGGGTCTCGGCGGGCGACAGGAACGACTGCACCGACTGGGTCTCGGAGACGAGCGTCCGGATCTCGTCCCGCGACTCCTTGCGGCCCCGGCTGAGGCTCCGGCTGGAGCTCTGGCCGCCGGGCTCGTCGAGGCCGCCCCCGGCCGGCCGCTCGTCGCCGCTGTAGGCGCCGCCGCCGCTGCTGCTGGCGCCGGCGGTGGCCTGGCGCTCGGGGGGGTCGTGCTGGAAGGTGCAGGCGGTGGCCCGGAGCTGGCAGTGGACGCAGTCGCCGTCGCCGTCCTTGGTCACGCAGCGCGTCTTGCGCTTGCGGCAGGCATCGCAGGGCCGGAGGCTGCGGCGCTGGCGCTTGCGGGCGTTGTTCTGGTAGTCCTGGGGCGTGATGATTTCCATTGGGGGGAGGAGGAGCGGTGGTGGAGGTGGTGGTGGTAGTAGTCGCGGATGGTGAGCGCGAGGGAGGGCCCGGACGTGTCCATCCGAGAAGTCGGGGGGAGGGACGGGGGACGGGGGGCTGTAAGTAGTAGAGGGAGCAGTAGAGGAGAGAGATGTGTGTGAGATGGGGAGGGATGGGGGCGAGCGAGAGGGAGAAGGGAGCCTGCGTGCCAGTATCTCTGCTTGTGCGAGTCCCGTTCCGTTCCGTCCAGGGAGTTCCGTCTAGGTGTCTTTGCTTTCTCGAGAAGCCTCACTTGGGTTCCCTCGACTCCGTATCTCTCTCCCCTCTTAAAGAGCACCCGTTCTCTATGCTTCAAGTGCGTGCGTGCGTGCGTGCGTGCGTGCGTGCGTGCGTGTGTGAGTGGGAGTGTGTGTGTCTGTGTGTTCCGCGTGTGGGTGGCTAATAAGCAACTGTCAAGTGTCTTGTCTCTCTTGTCCTGTCTTGACTTGCTTAAGAAGATCCTTCCCTTCGGTTCAGGCCTGGCGAGTGACGGCAGACGAGTGACGACGGGGACAACTCCCGAAACGCAACAGCAAAACAGGCCGGCCGGGGACTCCGAGTCTCGGGCTGTTCAAAGTCTCCTGACAAGGCGGACGGACCGTTGTTGGGGGTCGTTTAGGGTCGTTGGCCTGGCTCTCACTCCCTCTCCCGGTTTGTGTGCGTATATGTACTCGGACTGGACTGGACTGGACTGGGCTTGGGCTTGGGCTGGGCTGAGCCTGCGTTACTTGCGTAGGCCTAGCTCTGTATGTACTCCGTTATGCGTGCCGTGCTGATCCACGGCCGGGTTCCAGTTTCGACACCCCATCTGTCGGGTCGAACTCTCTTTGAGTTGCCAACCAGGGGGCACCCTTTCTCGCTCGTTGAGATGAGCAATGGCGCGCACCCGCACGCGTCATTTAGCCGGACGAAGACGGCGGTGGAGGAGGAGATGGATCAGGGACGTGCTTTGTGCGTGGGGTGGGTTTGGTGCCTCGCTCGTCATGTCCATGTCCATGTCCATCTCTATCGCCATCCATCTCCATGGTAGGGCATGGAGTGTGTACCGCGGCTAGGTAGGTAGACAGGTACATGGCATGTCCTCCTCGGCAGTTTTTTGGGGGTCACTTGATTCTTAGCCTACGAGTTAAACATCCATCGGGAACTTGACTGACCTGTCTCTACACATCCCTGGCCGTTTAGAGTTGGGCCGGCTCCGCGTGAGGGTCCCCATGTGGTCTCCCTTGGGAGGGCTTGCGAGGCTTGGGCCCAACGCCTCGTCTCGTCTCGTCTCGCCTCGCCTCACCGCACAGAGCTTTCTTCGCAACGCAACGCAACGCAACGCTGGAACGCCCCGTGGACAGGCCCAGGGTATTTCTTTTCCGCGTCACACAAAGGCGGCTCTTGAGCTTGTTAGGACGGCCCCTCCCTCTCTCTTTAAACTCCAGCCCTTCCTAGC
>JAZAVJ010000105.1:12330-129847 GCA_037954315.1 Neonectria punicea
CACCCCCCCCCCCCCCCCCGTTCGTTCCCCCTCCCCCTAAACAAAGTTCCCCATTGTTTGTCCCCCTTGTGTGCTTGTTTGCCGCTGCCGCTGCCCGTGAATCCCAAGAGCTTGGGCTCGGGAGTTGCAGCAGAGCGGGCGGCTGGCGCTTCCCGTTGCGGCCGCGCCTTGGCAAGGGATGCCACACCCAGTCCCGACGCACCCGCCACGGGCCAGACCCTGAAAGCTTGATCGAGACCACGCGGAATGACGTCGGCTGTTGGTTGCGGCACTCGAGCTGCACTCCCCGTCCCCTGTAAGCAGTTGCGTTCGGCGAAGGTTGTCCCGAGTCGCCTGTATGCACGTACATCATACCATGAGCTGCCATGATGCTCCTTGGAAAACACCCATTGAGGCGTGAGGTGATGCCAGCCCTCATAATTCCAAATACGAACCGTGAGGCCTCGTGCCGTGTCTCACTTCTCGCGAAATAGACTTCATCGCCTTTGCTCCATGTTAATCAATCAACTCCATCATCTATCATACCATGTACTCACTTCCCTCCTCCTCAATCATCAACACCAACAGAGACAATAAGTGGATTCTCACCATCTCTCCACCCATCCCGCGCGCTTCAATGCGCTGCTGGGCCAATAAACCAACCGTATCGAGTCCAGATGCATCTCTACACCACTCGATTTGCCTCCAGGATATGCAACCAAGTGTCATCTATGCCTCCCATCACAAGCCACAACACCCCTGACTTGAGCGCAACCACGACGCACGCCACCCGTCACCGTAATCTCTCTGAAGAGGCGGTCACAACGGGAAGACGTCCCCCTCTTCCCGTGTAAGGCCAGTGTCTATCGTTCTTTTGCATCAGCCCCCCCCTCATGCAGAATCGAGTCGCTAGAGCCGCCGGGAAGACTGCCGGTCGCAACCCCATGCCGTCTGTGCCACTAGCAGGCATGCGACAGGCAGATTCGGCGTTTCCGAAACCCCCCATGTACTTCAGATGATTGTTTGGCAACTTTTTCCGTGATGCCCATTGCTATTTTTAACGAAGGAGGGAGCAGAGCTGCGAGAGCACGTGAGGAATTACCACGAACAGTGATGCCAAGATATGTTGACGCATGCCCCCGTTTGAAGAGAGGCATGAACTCCCTGCTCAGGATTTAGACTCGTATTTAGCTCGATGCTGCGTTGACGCGGCCTGACAACCCATGCTCATATTTGAAATCCCTACAAGCAAGTAGTTCGATATGGACCGCCAAGATGAGCTGTCAGACGGTTAGTTGACCAGCTGGTGCGGCACCAGTGCTCTGTCTGCATGCCCCAGAGCAACATGCGTCAGTTGACGCTAAATGCGGGAAAACATGCTGCTCTTGGGCACGGTACATAGCAAAGCAGAAGTGAAACTACAATATACTACGGAGTACGGACTTGGCCATTCCGTCTGAGTGCCGGAAATGTTTCCGAGATTGTGCCAAGAGCCTCTCTCCCTAGAACTGAGAGGGTGCACATACGTCACCTCCTTACATCACTTTCTGTTTAATCATCAGGACGACTTCCTTTGGGCTGCTCACAAAGTCACGAGCGCCTACTCCTGCTTTAGACAAGAATGTGGAGAATCGATCATCCCTAGCTGCGGATCTGCCCAACCGACATGATGCATCTCGATCCTAGCTGGACACTTTTTTCTCCTCCTCCCTCCCTGGCTGAGAGCCGGTGGTTTGATCGCTCGAACTCTAATCTCGCAACTTAGACGCCATCGCCATGCCGGAGGCACAAACCGATCTCCGGTGGAGCAAGCAAGCAAGCAGCCAGAGCGGCTATTTTGATTTTGGTGGTCTGGACCTTGGGTGACACAAGAAGCCCCTGTTGTCATGGGTATGCAGAGCTGGCACCAGCGATGCACAGAGCAGAACCTCATCCATGGGGGAGCCAAAGTTAGCATTTGCCATCTGGAATTTGGTGTCTGAGCTAGCGATCCGTGACGCACTTTCTGGAAGAAGCCGCAAGGCGTGGTGTAGACGACTAGCTGCAATGAGGATAAGTCCTCACTCTAGGAGACGACGGATTCATGACTCTAGATACTTGCACGGACTCGGGCTCGGGTTCGGGTCCGCGTGGGAAAGGGGACTGTGACGTGAAGGAATGAGGCGTAACCACCTCTTCTTACCAAGCAGACTTCCTACTACTTACTCAAACGGCCCAAGCGGGAGTTCTTCGATGCCAAAGCCCCCAAAACATAAACGCTCGGTTGCGCTCAAGGATTTCAATCCCAATGGGTTTGATAAGAGTGCCAAGCAATGCCAAGCATTTCTTTTTTCGGTTTTGGGTTCAGATTAATTACGTGTGCTAGTCCGAGGCTAGTCAGTCGTTAGTCGCGCTGGGGGGGGGGTGAGGGGGGACTCCCTGTTCTCCTCGTCGGTCCGGGATGGAAGCTGGCTGGGTTACATAGTGCGTCGCACTTCGGACCGCGCTCTCACAGGAACGGCCTTTTCGACAACTTGGGCCTAGGGAACCAATCGAGTGGGATGGGATGGGGACGGGGTCGCTTGGCGGCTTGGCGGCTTGGCGGCTTGGTTGGCTTCCAGACCCTCTCCGTGGACTCCGTCGCGGTCAGTCGATATCTACATGGACTAATTGCTTTGTACCTATCCGCAGCGCTTTGCAATTGGGTACAGAACCGACTACGCGGGCTATTGAATAGGCACGTCGGCATCTGCGTGACGCCATGCGGTGCAGCCCCTGGGCCAACGGTGGTCGCATCGGACCACAAAGATCTCGGCCTACTTAAACTAAGCAGAAACGATACTACGTAAAAGCGAGACTATTATCTACATATTTATCCTTCGCGGTGCAACAACACCTAGGTAGTTCGTAGACTAACCACGAAAGGAGAAGGAATCGATCAGGTCCCTTCGCAACGTCCGTAACTAATTATTGCATGCCGCACCCAAGTCTTCGCCTGCTGAACGTGCTCCAACAACTTGTCGCTATTGATAAGATCCTGGCTCTAAACCGGGGCCGGCCTTACCGGAACAGGCATCTGCAAACTCACGTTGCTCCAACCGCTATCAAGATTGGCGCCGGCATTGCTGCTTGACATCATGGCTCGGTATTCCAGCAGGGCGCAGCACAAGAACTGAGGGAAAGGCTTACTTACCCCAGCTTGTCCAGGCACGCGCACCCCGGTCGGGAAGAGGGCGCCCTCCGCACCTTTGTCTGCTTGCGGGATGTGGAGGCCGGCGGAAGCCGAGGCGGAGGTGAGAGCTGATGATTGTGCGTGTGTGGGTGGGTTTGTTTCGGTTGGCGGTGGTTTGTAGATACGCAGTACTAATATGTAGTCTAATCAATTGATTAGTCCAGATAGATAGATACTGCTTGACGATGTGGGCTTCATATCAAGATTGCTTGCTTGGTGGTCCGGCTCATCGCTTGCGTATTATGCTTGTGTTTAAGCCTGTTCGAATGCTTCACTTGCAATCTCGTCCGGTGTTGCTCTTGTCCTCCTCACAGCTTCCGCCTCTACCTCTGTCTCCATCTCCATTTCTTTCACACCACTGTCATACACTGTCTCACTCTGTCTCACTCAGCGCAATGCCTCCATCTCTCTCTAGCACAAACCTCTCCAATCGTCCAAAGATGCTTCCCCCCAAAAGCCAACCCCCCTGCCACGCCATCTCGGACGCCAACGCACATCGCCAACCTCCTCCCGAGAATGCCTTCCTGATCGGTGCCTGTCACGCCGTCTTGAGTCCGGAGATGCCTCTCTTTCTCGGCCGTCCCAACCTGAACCTCCAGCCCAACGAACCCGGCGATGCGGTAATCCCACCCATCACGTCCCACGACCTTTTGTCCGCCTAGTCGCGATAAGCCATTCACCCTCCCCACGTGTGTCTTGGCAAAATCCTCCCTCCGCCATCGACCGTCTCTATCTGCTGCTGTCATCCCTACGAGCCAGAACGTGCAGGGACGATCACTTATCAAAGGTCGCGCCTGGATATTAAACCATGATCTGCGAGCTGGGGTTGTCGCAAGAATTAAAGGCACCGATGATCCCTTCTTTTTTTTTTTCTCGTAGCTGTACCTGGAGCATTCCATCCCCACGAGTGACGGGTTAATTGAGGAGGCCTTGCAAGGACCATTTTTAAAGCCTACGACATCCTCCAATTCGTCCTGATCATGAAGTCGTCTCTTTCGCTGGCCGCGCTCGCGTTAGCGACCTCGGTCTGCGCTGAAGATGTGCTCTTCAGCAAGCGCATGACCAAGCGCTTCATCAACGACGATGGCAATTACAACATGTGTAAGCTTACGGCACCTCCGTCATCGCTCAACTGCAACTTGACGCTCACACTGAATTCGCAGCCTTCTTCCACGTCAATGACGTCCACGCCCATCTGGACGAGTTCAAGTCCTCCGGCACCGACTGCGACGATCCGGCTGACGGCTGCTACGGCGGCTACGCCCGCATCAAGACCACCGTCGACGAGCTGCGCAAGGAGCACCCGGACAACCTGTGGCTCAACGCGGGAGACGAGTTCCAGGGCACTCTTTTCTACTCGTTCTACAAGGGAGAGAAGATCGCCGAGGTCCTCAACACGCTCGAGTTCGATGCCATGACCCTGGGCAACCATGAGTGGGACGGCGGTGACGAGGAGCTGGGCGAGTTCCTCCAGAACCTGACTTTCCCCGTCGTGTCGTGCAATGTCAAGAGCGAGTACTCGGGTCTGAACAAGACCATCAAGAACTACCACATCTTCGAGGAGCATGACCTGGCTGTCATTGGTGTCACCACCGACACCACTCCCGGCATCTCCAGCGTCGGCGACAAGACCACATTCCTGGACCCGATTGAAGAAGTCCAGAAGTCCGTCTGGGAGATCCGCAACACCACCAAAATCAAGCGCATCGTCGCCCTCACCCACATCGGCTACGACGTGGACCAGGAGCTCGCCGCGAAGACGGAGGGCCTGTCCCTCATCATCGGCGGTCACAGCCACACTCCCCTAGGCGACATCGAGGATTCCGAGGGCGACTACCCCACCATTGTCGAAGATGTCAATGGCGACGAGGTCTTCATCGTCACGGCGTACAGATGGGGCGAGTACGTCGGCTACATCGACGTCACCTTTGACGACGATGGCAAGGCCCTGGCCTACCACGGCGGTCCCATCCACATGGACAACACCACCGTCGCGGACAAGGCGCTCAACAAGACCATCAAGGCCTGGAGGGGTCCCTTCGAGAAGTTCGCCGCCGAGAAGGTCGGCAGCACCGAGATCGAGCTTGACCAGACCGCCTGCCAAGACGACGACTGTCTTCTCGGCCAGGTCATGGCTGACGCCATGTACGATTACCGCCTGACCCAAGCCGGCGACGACGAGAAGCCCGATTTTGCCTTTATCAACGCCGGCGGTGTCCGGGCGACCATTGAGAAGGGCGACATCACCCGCGGCGACGTCCTGACTTCGTTCCCCTTCGGCAATGCCATTGTCCAGCTCACATACAAGGGCTCCGAGCTGCACGACATCTTCGAGGGCGCCGTCACGGGCATCAACCAGGCCAACGAGGAAGAGATCACGTCGTGGTTCCAGATTTCCAAGAGCCTGAAGGTCACGTTCAACCCCAATAACAACAACGGCTCCAAGCTCATCGGCCTGACCGTCGATGGCGAGGAGGTTGAGGATGACGAGGACTACCGCATGATTACTCTGGATTTCCTGGCTGGCGGTGGCGACAACTTCCTCGAAGCCACTACGGACTTTGTCACCCTAGATACCCAAGACGAGGTGCTCATTCAGTATCTCGATGACAACAGCCCACTTGACGTGAAGCTGGAGGATCGCATTGTGTCGACCAACAGGACGACGGCTGGTAACACCACCAGTGACGACAGCGACGACGACAGCGATAGCAGCGACGATGATAGCGAGTCTACAGAGGGAGGAAATGGAGGTAGTGCGGCGAGCACTGCCAAGGCTTCACTGTTCGCTGCCCTCGTCGGTACCACGGTAGCGCTGTACTGGATGTGAGCATGAGAACATGATGGAGATGATAATGAGGGTGGATTGCCAAACTGCACGAGTATCTCTAAAACCAATTACTTTCTACCAAACAAACAAAACAACCCATTTTATTCCTCACAAATATCCAACCCAGAGCTTAAACCCCATCTCAATAGTACCCTTCCATGTCGACGCCCAAAAGAGACTCAGTCTCCTCCAACCACCTGGCCTCTCTACGAGACTTGTAGCCCTTAATGGTGAGCAACGTTACGAATAACAGTGGAGGCGCTACCCATATCACGAAGAGAAACACAAGAAGTACTACGTACACAGGGACGGCATACTCATGGTGACTCATTATAGCGATTAGATATATTTGGTATTAGTATAGTTGATCGATTGAGTGAGAAGTTGGGGCTATTGGTGTGGGCTTATATGCGCTCGAATCTCGGAAACAAAGGGACGTTCTTCGCCCTAAAGCGGAACGAGGTCTTTGTGTTTAGAACAGTAGGTCAGAACCGCCGGTCTTGCGAACACAATCTTTTCAGACCATTGTTCAAACTTGGACTTTAAACTGAACAGCCAACCAGTCTCAACGCTTGGCAACCAACTCACTCTACAAAGGCGACAGGCGACATGGTCACAACTAGGGCATGGCAAATGGAACCAATGTACTTTAAAAATAGAATACCTCCATTCAGGCATGGCTAAGCAAGCAAATCGGGAAACGCTGTTCATGTCATCAGGTCATCGTCATAGACAGGCTCCCAGTAACTGCATACACTGGAGAAACAAGACAGCCTTTAGTCCCTTTTCGCTCCTACTACTCCAAGCGCTTCCAACTACTTAGTAGGTGTATCGGAAGTCCGAAGAAGCATCCTCCTAGAAACTTGTTAGCAACAAACGGGATGACTACTGCAGGGATAAACTCACATGATGAGACTCTAGGACCTTCTCGCCCCTGTCGGCCTTGCCGTTCTGCCTCTTGAATGAGAAATCACACAGAAGCACCAAGATGACTGTCAACAGCGAGCACGCGATGCACGCGTACATGCCGGGCTTGTATCCCGTCAGCTTGTCCTGTTCGCGGAAGACCAGACTGCCCGCAATGCCGCCAAAGCCGCCGAAGCCCACGAGCGTAGCACTGCAGAAGGCGCGCTTCCACTGGCCGCGGACGTTGTTGGCCTGGAACGACATGACGGCGGGGATGTTGCTGTTGGCGCCAGCGGTGACGAGGAAGACGCCAAAGTACCGCACGTTGGCGCTGTTGGCCCAGCCCATGATGGGCAGCCCGACGAGGCAGAGCAGCATGTTGAACAGGATAATAGGCCCGCGGACGTGGTACTTGTCGCCGATCCAGGCGGTGGTGAACATGACGATGCCGGCGAAGGCGTACGGCGGCGCCACGAGGCACTGCGCCTGGGCGACGGTGAAGCCCATGTTGCCGACGAGGATGATGGGCAGCGTGTAGGCGAGCGCGTACGAGATGGTGGTGGTGTCGAAGAAGATCATGGCGTACGCCCAGATCTTCCAGTCGGCGCCGCCGCGCAGGAACTTGCTGAGCTGGAACGGCGGGATGTGCGTGTCGCCGCGGTCGCGGTTGATGCGCGACACGATCCAGTCGCGCTCGCGCTGGTCGAGGAACGACCACGATTCGCGCTTAGAGTCCGGGAAGTCGACGAGCAGCCAGTAGCCCGCGATGCCGAGGCACACCGTGATGGTTCCTTCGATGATGAAGATCCAGCGCCAGCCCGTGAGGCCCTCGCGGCCGCCGAGTTGCATGAGCTAGCTGGTGTGAGCCTGGGGAAGTGAGCTGAGAAATGGGGACTTACACCATAGGCGAGGATTCCGGAGAAGGCAGAGGCAACGCAACCGAGAAGGTAGAAGGAAGAGTACCTCTTTCCGACCTCATCTAATCCAGATATCAGCATTCATCTCACAGAAGTCTAAACACGAAGGACAACTTACATCGTGTATACCATGTGCTGAGGAGATAGACGCAGCTGGGGAAGAAACCAGCCTCGAAGAGACCCAGAACAGCTCGCAGAGCGGCAAGCTGTGAGAACTTCTTAACAAACCCCATTCCAATCATGACAGCGCCCCAAAGCATCGTGATGGCAGCGAGATGAAACCGAGGGCCAATCTTGCGGATCAGGATCGTAGACGGCGGCTGGAAGATGATGTAAGGGATGAAGAAGACCAAGTTGGCAATGTTCTAGCGACCCAACCATTAGCATCCCAAGCCTTCTCTCACAACTCTGGGAACTCACGTATCGGAAACCAGTCAGGACGAGCTCAACGCTCATGCCGGCAATGTTGGCGGCGCTCATGTTGGTACGGTCCATGAGGGACACGCAGTACATAGCGCCGACCGTCACGACAAGCCGACGGTCCACGCGGCGGATGATCTTGCGCTGCTCCTCGGGCGTGAAGCCAAAGTCGTGGTCCTGCTCGGAGCTGAGCTTGCTGGGGGCCAAGTCGAGATGCTTGGTCTCGATCTGGCCCTCGAGGCCGGAGGCATCTTTGTCGACAGGCCTGTCCATGGTTGATGGAAGAATAGGAGATGGAATTGGTCGGTGTATCTCCCGTTAAGTGTCGAGTGTTTCTTAGAGAGAGTAATATGTCTCTGGCAGCGTAGGACGAGGGGGTGGACGCCAAGTTATATGAAAATGGGGGAGGAGGAGACGATCGGCGGAAACAAGCTCGAACGGTAACACGGGGTTCCCAGCGAGGCAACAACGGACCTCTTATGGAGTATCGTGCAAGGAGACGTGCGTCTGTTGGTTGCACCGGACTGTTGATCCCAGTTCGCCCTTGTCTCCAACCCGCTTGTTTGCGTCACGGCCAACATGACCTGTTTTATAGACGTTCCCGTCCGCTCCCACACCACCAGGCTTTTCCCCAGAGCAAGCACCACGATATTGACCCAAGCCCGCTTTACCGACGGCCCAATCACCCTCGAGAGAAGGCACAGAGATGCCTCGGGTGGCGGCCGTCCTAGTCAGGTTTTCCTCTTTCTTCCCCCAGAAAACATCCAAGCTCGCACGGAGATGGCCACCGAGCAATCATGACCATGGGCAGCGTCTTTACTGGGCCCCGATTCCCTCCCTCCCCCGCAAGATCTACCGTGACGGGCCAAAGGCTGCTCCGCCCGAGGATCCGGGGTGACTTGCGGGGTAGAACGGGCGCTTGCTTGGCACCGCCGGGGAATTGCCTGTTTTGGGGTGAGTCGCGATGGGGGTGGGAAGTGCGTTGTTTGGAGGCCAGAGGTTTGGGCAGCTTTCTTGGTGTTTTCTCCGGGGTTGACTTCCTTTGGCGTGTGCATGGCGTTTTCTCGGCAGCTAGCTCAAGAGGCGTCCGCCGTCAGCAGACAAGATGAGCTGCAGTAATAAAGCGTGCGGGTGTTTGTCCCAACTTGATTGTTTATTCCTGCCAAGGGGCTTGCGGTGTCACACCAGGTGTACTGTCCCGCACGGGGAAAGAAGCGGCCCTGGAGTACGATGGATCTGCTGGACAACCAATACGGCGGTGCTACGACATGTTTACGTGCTCATCCAGGCGGCCGGGTTACGCAGGCCCGAATGTGGAAGCGAGCAAGATGGGGGATCTGGGAAACTCGAGGGGCAGACCGCTTTGCGATATGACGGCGTGGTGGACGACGTTGTGCAGTGGGTATGTAAATCGATATTGGCATGGATGAGCGAGTTGCGTCTACACCATCAGCGAGTTAACAGGGACCGTCTTCATTATGACACGACATGGACGAGTACAGTACTTCCTCTGTGGCGGGACTGACAGGTTTCAGCCGGGTACAGGCCAGCTCATCCCATCCAGCTACGACTTAGTCTATTAGATAGACTGCAAATCCAATACAAGCCAACAACTCCCATCACAAAGCCCTCCATCCCTCCTTCGGCAACACAACGCAACCCTCCTCCGCACGACGACACCCTCTCCCGCGACGCCCGCCCACCCAAGTCCCGCCCCCGCACTCTCAACTCATCTCCCGGCCGGGCTCGACCAATTACACGCCGTAGAGCGTCCTTGGATGCCGAGGCTCGCCGTCGTCTTGGTGGCGACAAGGGGCCCGTTTTCGATGCTGTGGCACCTCCGGATCGTCGTTTTGCGGCGCGCGCTAAGAATAGGGTTGCTTGGAGTGCGGAGCGAATCCAGACTTCAGGCCTAGGGCCGCCAGATGCAATGGAGGTGTCCTTCGGGGGAATGTCCCTTGTGCGGTGTAGTGTAAGTTGGTCTGCACAACGTATTACGTAGTCTACCGTAGAGGTGCTGCGTTGACTGTTCGACTGTTCATCCAGCTCGTACGCAGGCGAAAACATCCATCCTGTGGAAATGCTCAATTCAACGCCAGTCTTCGGACTCCTTCCGACCCTCCTCTCAAACACTTCCTTCTTTGTCTTCGGATGCAGACCGAATGACTCCAATGGCTTACTTGGCTTCCTTCTCATACCTCGGTGATTACCATGTGATAACCCCCCAATTCAACAACCCGAACGGACCCAACACTCGGCTCAACCAGTGCGAACATCATATCCAATCGTCATCTATCGGTTTCCATCATGCCCTGCCTTGCGGCTACTCCATTCCCAGTAACAAATCAACCGCGAAACAACAATGAGTGACCAGTGCGTGTGCATCCCTCACCCTGACAACTCCTCATCTTGCTCATGAATCTTCACTAATGCTGTGTTCTCGTAGAATCATGGCCCAAACACCGACGCAAAAGATCCAAACGACTTCTTAACGTTATGCCATATCAAACCAACCGTGCCAACGACACTAAAGACCTCGATGATTTCCCAGGGCTGCCGCGTCCGAACCTGAGTCTCGACAAAGTCAATCTTGCTCCCCGCCATGACGGGGAACCGGCCGGTGGTCATAAACTCCTCCATCAGCGCGTCTTTATGATACCACTGCTCCCGCAGCCACAGTTCGAAGGCCTTCGGGTCGTCGAGCGGGATCTCAGAGATCCTAAAGCGGCGCCAGAAAAAGTTGACCGACTTCGGAGGCCGACCCTCGAAATAGGTACTGGAGAGGCTGAAGTAGTCATCACCGTACTTCCCTCGGCTATGTTTACTTTGTTAGTCCAGTGCACCTATGCTGTGCGACACTAAGTGCAGACTTACGGAATTCCCTCGTACGCTACTGTGCAGTCGTAGACAAAGTCGACCGTCGGCTTGAGCTCGTTCAGGCAGAAAAACATGCCTGTGCTGCGTGGAAGCATGACATGCTCGGGGTCTTTGAGGCCCGTCTTCGCCGCCCAGACAGCTGACTTTCTGCGTCCATTACCTGACAGGTTGGTGCCCTCAGGAAACAGCAACAGCCACATTGGGTCAAGGTACGTTTTCCCCCTAGGATCGACCTTGCGCTGGCTGAGCTTGTTCAGGCGGTATGCCATGCGAGGCTGGTCCGTGGCCATCTTCCTAGACATGAAGATGAAGCCAAACAAGCGCATCGCCCAGCCCATGAGTGGAATCCACTGGAGCGACTCCTTGAGGATGATGTAAATGTGTCCGTGAGCCCCGGGCGAATTCGCATAGGCAACCCACCAGAGGTACAGCCAGTCGGTATAAATCTGAACAACTTTAGTACCTTCAGTCATCTGGATATCGGCCACCAGTCCCTTACCTGATGGTTGGCGATCAGCACCAACCGTTCCGGGAAGTTAAACTGCACCCCACCATGTGGCGTGGCCGTGATCTGCCCCGCTACAGATTCATCCCCGCTGATGCGAATCGTCGTCGGACCCCAGACATGTGTCATGAGGGCTGTCGTGATGGCAAACGACCGCTTCGTCATGGCCATGTAGGCGTAGAACCATTCGCGGTTGATGATATACAGCGGTGCCCCGATGAGCTGGGTGATATGGATGCTGTGAAGCACACAAGAATCAGTAGGTGTACAGACGATACACCGCCATATTAGGCTGCGTGACAACAAAGGAACAAACATGTGGTGGGAACATACACGATGCAGCAGGTCATGAAGTAGAAGCCGAAAGTAGCACCTCGCACGATCTGCATGAACCGACCGTACCCTACTTTTCCAGAAGGATGATACTCTTTCGGGGCCTTTGTCGAAACCTCGGGCTTCTCACTCTGGCCCGGCATCCCGGCGGACAGGTCCGGTCCGGGAACAAAGTCGGCGGCCATGACGGGAGGAGTTAACTGGTGTTCTCGAGAATCGGCTTCTTTGCTATGGCAAACGCGGAGACAATCGAAGGGTTCGACGAGGAGGCTGCGCACTCGCCAGGATCGGAGACGGCGGCTTGATATACACGGCCCCGCAGGCAGCAATTCGAAGCCGAAGCAACAAAAAGGCGTCAGACACGTGGTACCGACCCAATGAGGCTGACGAACAAGGGCCACCGGATCTCAGCCCCGTGGCAGGATGCAGTCAACAGGCCGACAGTCAGCCACCGGCGCTAGAGTCAAAGTCAAAGCCGGGCCTGGAGTTGGAGCTGGAGGTGAGCAAGACAAAAAGAGCGAGACATGGCGCACATGATGCGGTGCGTTGGGAGTGACCTGGTGGTTGGATTGCCCTAAGGTAGCTGATGCTTGAGCCTTAGCTGACTGGTGACATCAGGCGGGCGGATGCCTCGGGCCCTATGACGCGCCACATGGAAAGACTCGAGGACGGCGTTTGCCAGATGCCGATGCCGGTTGACCAATCAGGGCGCACGTGAATGATCATTTTCTTACCCTGGAGCTTCGTCCAAATTGTCTGGGATTTGGCGATATCTTCAACATCGCCTTCACGTGCCATTTGTAAAATCAGGCCATGCTCACAGGGTACCTTGCCCTCGGACATTTCCCGGCTAACTTCTCTGTCCACTTTCCAACCTCAACGTAAGATCTGCCATCTACAGTTCTGACTCGACTCCACTCACAGGACGATGCACGTCTAACTCCGTTCCCCGCAATCCCAACCCCCATGCTCCAAACACAGAAGGCGGTCTGGAACCAGCCCACCTACATCCGGACATAACCGCAATTCTGCCGTGCTTAAGCTTCTCAAGCTTCTTGGAGTCATCCAAAAAGTCGTCACGGCTTCAAGGCCTTTTTCGCGCGGCATCATGATCACGCCGCTCAGCCATGTTTAAACGGACATTAATTAGAGGGCTGGCTCTCACCAAGCCAGCCCTATTGCGACAACCCTCGCCGCGGCTCCTCCCCCGGCAAACCTCGGCCCTATTGCCAATACGTTTGCTCTCCACCACCCGTCCGCTTCGTGAGCTTGATGTACCAGAAGTGCATAGTGTTGCAGAACTTCCAGAGAGGACGAGTCCCCGGTACTTGCGAGGCCACAAGCCTGGATCTTCTCTCCTCTCACTAAACTGGCCACGACCCCCTCGGAACCTCCTCATCATCCAGAAGCTTTACTCGACCGATGTGGTCGAAGCCGTCGTCAAGTTTTCTAAGTACATCCACACCGAGTACCCCGAAGTCAACCTCGTGTTCGAGCCCCGGATTGCTGAAACGCTCAAGGAGCGTCTCCCCTTTCCAATCTACGCATCCGACGACCGAACCACCATTGCGGACAAGATTGACGTCATCACAACATTTGGCGGCGATGGTACAGTATTACGGGCGGCTAGCCTCTTCAAACTTCACGGATCAGTGCCACCTATCCTGTCGTTCAGCATGGGAACCTTGGGATTCCTGGGCGAATGGGACTTTGGAGAGCACAAGAAGGCATGGCGAGAGATGTACATGAGCGGGAGCGACGTGGCGATGCGCGACGCTGCCTATCCCCGAGGAACCAGAGACGAGGGTCAAACAATGCCGGCGTCGTACGCAGGCTGGGAAAGGATGAAAGGCAGGAGCCTCGGGGCTCAGAGGGCTTCCAAAGTGCTGTTGCGGCATCGGATCAAGGCCAACGTTTTTGACCCGTCGGGAAACAACATTAATAACTGGCTTTCGGACACGCTCTCGAGGGACGCGCAGTTGGAAGCAAAGCCGATTGCAGGGACCAAGGAATCCTCGCCATCGTTGCGGGCAATCAACGAAATCTCGGTGCATCGTGGATCTCACCCGCATCTCGCCATTATCGACATTTACCAGAACGGCCACTTCTTGACAGAGACGACGGCCGACGGCATTCTAATCAGCACCCCGACAGGCTCGACGGCATACAGCCTTAGTGCAGGCGGGCCCATCGTACACCCGCTGGTCAAGTCGCTGCTCATTACACCCATCAGCCCGTGCAGCCTCAGCTTCCGGTCGCTGGTGCTGCCGCTGGACACCAAGGTCAGCCTACGGATGAGCCGCAAGAATCGCGGGCGGGAGCTGGACCTAAGCATCGACGGCAAGCGGTGTGCGGGGGTGTCGCCGGGCACGGAGATCCGAGTGGAGGGCGAGTTCGTGGGGCGAGCGGGTCCCGGCGAGGAGTGGCACGGAGGCGTGCCGTGCATGATCCGGACCGAGGACGATGACCCGTGGGTGGGCGGGCTGACGGGGTTGCTCAAGTTTAACCATCCGTTTGGACGGGAGCCAGCAGGGGATGAGTACTCCGACTAGTGGACGAGGGCGGCCCAGCGCTTTTACGAATGCCTCTAGACTTTTTGATACCCGTCCCTTTTTTCCCGGCTTTGGTTTCTGGACGATGGCGGTGTTTTGCAGCGAGGTTGAATATCAGCACAATGTAGTGGATATTCAGCATCAGGATAGCAATGCCAGCGATGAATGAACCGCGATGTTAAGCAGCCGTGACGTAGTTGTGTGGCGTAGTCTGCATTAGACTTCCATTTGGAGGTGCCGCCGGCCCGGCGAGTTTGGGAAACGGAGGTTGCGGGCGGGAGACGGAGGCGGCCTCGATCCGAAGCCCCGTGGCTGCGAATCGGAAGTTTCGGCCTCCGGCGGTAGACAGACATGACCTCGCTGGTCTATGCACGCACTGTACGAATACGCAAAAGCAACAACATCAAGGTCCACATCGCAGCAGTCCATAGTGAGCACGAACGGGAATGGCTATTTTTGCAGTTCACCCAGCGGGCCTTTAGTCATGGGGGGGGGGCGCTGTAGAGTTGACGACCATGGGTGAAAAGGCGGAGGAGGGAAAATCCGCCCAGAAGGCGAAGCTGAAGCTGGAAAGGTGCTGACGACAGGGCATCGCATGTCGTGAGATGGATGCATGCTGACAGCTGGGCGGTGCAGCGAGTCTGGCGTCTGTTGTTATTGTTAAGGAGTCGGCGATCGGCTAGCGGGTCAGAGAGCGGGAGGGTTTTTGGCCCTTGCCAAGCCCAGGGACCAGGGACGAGTTTGATCATCGCCATGGGCGCTCCGTGCTAATTAGAGGTATGGCTGCTGGGCACGTTGACTGGAAGACGTGTATCTAGGGGTAAAAAAGACATGGCGAATACTTGTACGTAGTATAGAGTCTTGCTCAACTAAAAGCTGATAGAATAACAAACAACACTCTGTAAATGGATAAAAGAGAGAGCACGGAGAGGAATCGCTGCGAAACGGCGGCCGTTGCACTGGCAGAAGAAACCAGGCCGTCTTGCCGTCTTGGCGCCCTGACGCTCGTCCACTTTGCCCAGGGGCCAAGGGGGCCAAGGATGGAGCGGGCGTGCCGTGGACGGGCTGCTGACGGTCGAACAAGACAAACAACGGCGGGTTTCCGCGACACGAGGGGCTTGGCTTCGTATCGGGTTACGTTTTTTTCTTCTTCTTGATTCGAGTGAGTTGGCAATATCTTGGCTCTGCGTCTTTCTTGTGTTTTGCTGCATTGGTAGAGCAAATAAGAAACAAATGAGAGTTTACTGGGAGGTAGCCCATGTGCCGACGCTATGACGTTTGGTTCTCAACGGGGTTGAGAGAGAGGTAAAGCTGAGAGGGAACTGAAGAGTGAGGTCATTTCCATCCATTTCTCAAGGGGACTGGGGAGTGGGTTCCAGGGCCCAGCTACGGAGGATTACACAGGGGGGCCGACAAGGGGGCCATTTCAGAGCATTTTACTGGCTGGCTGAGGCTCTGAGCCCCGAATAAGGCCTAATGAACGCTGACCGTCGTCTGTCATTCTAAGCACCAGTAATTGACTAAGCGGTTGAAGGGCGATGGCGATGGTCCCCCGCCACCGGATGGATGTTTTGGCTATCCTCGGATGCGGTGGGAGGATCTTTTGCCAGTGGAAGAAAGACAAGAGCGTATTAGTTACTTCGTACTTCGTACATGTGGACAGACGATAAAGTAACTTGATAATCCGCCCGCATCCTGGACGAGTGATACGGCGGTACGCGTATGATGGGACGGGGAGGGACGTGGTTACTGCTGCTGCTGGGCTGACATGGGACTTGGCAGTTGTTGCTGGCTGGCGCAGTGAAGTGCCCGCCCCGGAAAAAGCGACCGCCAAGTGACGGGATGAAGAAAGCTCGCATCACAATTTAACTCTCCCACCACACACTCATTCACTCGCTCGCCTTTTTCTCTTCCTCCCCTCTCGGGTTCCTCGGAGTCATTCATATCTACTTGGCTTGGTCCTGATTCCCGGGCAATTTGTATCGTTGTTTTGCTTGTGGCTTTTTCTTCTTCTTCGTCTTTAGATTCTCTTGTTCGTCCCACCACCACATACATACCCGTCTATTCTCGGGTTTCATCCTCAGCCACCCTCCCTCCCGAAGCCTCCGAGTAGAACCACCCGTTTCTGATATCTATTGCTTCATACCAAAGCCACAGACACAAACGTGGGCATTTCTTGGATCTTCCTGCTTTTGTGCTATATTATATCCCCCCCACCCACCATTCGGTGCTTCACGCCCCCATTCCATTCGCAGCTAGGGTTTCCATCTTGTCCCTTTTCTCTTCTCTCTTCGCACACTTAAGCCATGGCCTCGCTCTCGAGCGGCCTGACCTTCTTGCTGGCTGCGGCGGTGGCCATCTCTCCCGCTGCGGCCAACCCTCATCCTGCAGGTACGTTGTTTTTCTATTGCGTGCCCCATTCGCGGTCCGTCTGTCGTCGAGTCCAGGCGCGCGAGTCCGTGTGCGCGAGTGTATGCGCGCGCATGATTCAAATAAACTACAGTGTTCTAACGTTGCCCCCCCCCCCCCCCACAGGCAACGAGCCCCGTGACGCCGCCGTCCGCATCGCCAACTCCGAGCCTCTCCCCAACTCCTTCGCCGCCGCCCGATCCGCGTCGCAACCGTCCCGACGAGGAACTCCCCAAGCGCCCGCCGGCTACGTCCCGACCGAGGTCAGGTGCCCCAGCACCCGCCCGACCATCCGCAATGGCAGCACCGGCCTGTCCGACCAGGAGCTCGAGTGGCTGCCCAAGCGCCGAAACGCGACCGTCCCCTACATCCGCAAGTTCCTCGAGAGGATAAGCATCCCCGACTTCGACAGCGAAGCCTACCTCAGGGATGCCGAGACGAACACCACGGCCCTGCCCAACATCGGCATCGCCGTGTCTGGCGGTGGCTATCGCGCCATGTTGTCCGGCGCCGGCGCATTGGCCGCCTGGGACGATCGCTCCGACGGCAGCACCAAGGACGGGAACCTGGGCGGTCTGTTGCAGAGCGCGACCTATGTGTCGGGTCTGTCCGGCGGTGGCTGGCTCGTGGGCAGTCTGATGATGAACAACTGGACTTCGGTCCAGGACAGCGTCAACTACCCCGGCATCTGGCAGCTGCAGAACTCCATCTTCGAAGGACCCGAGCAGTACAGCCTGCTGGGCTACTACGATGATGTCTTCGACGCCGTCTCCGACAAGAAGGACGCCGGCTATGAGCGATCGCTGACCGACTACTGGGGCCGCATGCTCTCGTACCAGCTCATCAACGCGACCGACGGCGGTCCAGCCTTCACATGGTCCTCCATCGCCGACGACGAGGACTTCAAGGCCGGAAACTCGCCCATGCCTTTCATCATCGCCGACGGCCGCAATCCCAACGAGACCATCGTCGCCCTCAACTCCACCGTCTTCGAGTTCACCCCCTGGGAGCTCGGCTCCTTCGACCCCACTCTCAATGCCTTCGTGCCCCTGAAGTACGTCGGCTCCGAGTTCGAGAACGGCAGGATCCCCAGCGACAAGAGCTGTATCCGCGGCTTCGACAACGCTGGCTTCGTCATGGGCACCTCCAGCAGTCTGTTCAACCAGATCGTCATGTATCTCAACCAGGACGACAGCATCTACGTCCCAGACGACGTTCCCGACTTCGCCATCGACGCCCTGACGACGGTCCTCGAGAGCATCGGCGATGACAACAACGATATTGCTGACTGGACCCCCAACCCCTTCAAGGGCTACAACGACGACGACAACTACATCGCCGACAGCGACCGCCTGACCCTCGTCGACGGCGGTGAGGATCTGCAGAACGTCCCCTACTACCCGCACATCCGCATCGAGCGCGAAGTCGACGTCGTCTTCTCGTTCGACTCGTCCGCCGACACCGAATCGTACTGGCCCGACGGCGCATCCGCCATCGCCACCTACGAGCGCTCGCTCGAGGACATCTCGGAGGGCACCTCGTTCCCCGTTGTGCCCGGCAAGAACACGTTCCGCAACCTCGGCCTCAACGCGCGCCCGACCTTTTTCGGCTGCAACGCCACCAACACCACGGAGCCCTCGCCGCTCATCGTCTATATCCCCAACTACCCCTACGTCTACGCCGCCAACATCTCCACCTTCCAGATGACCATCAACGGCTCCGAGCTCTCCGCCATCATCGAGAACGGCTACTCCGTCGCCACCCAGCTCAACGGCACCCGCGACAGCGACTGGCCCGTCTGCGTCGCCTGCGCCATGCTCTCCCGCAGCTTCGACCGCACCAACACCTCCGTCCCCGCCAAGTGCCAGGACTGCTTCGAGAGCTACTGCTGGAACGGCACCCTCGACGAGAGCGAGCCCGAGCCCTACTGGCCCGACTTCGTCGGCACGCGCCTCAGCATCGAGAGCTTCGCCCACAAGCTCCTGGGCAGCAGCATCACCGCGGCGGCAGTGGCGGCCGCCGTCGGCGTTGCGCTGGTTCTATAAACAGCAAAATCTAGTTTTTGGAAATATGCTTTTTTTACATGGTTGATCTATCTGAAAGGGGAAGCGAGAAAAAAACGCACGGAGTTCTCTTTTTTTAGGCACATGCTATTTCTGGCTAATGCTCTTTATTTACTCTATACCTATGCTTTGTATTGGGGGGAAGTGAGAAACGGCTGACACGGTGGGCATTTAAGGTGTGTAAGGAGTGCTGACATTTTTTGGACATACACATCCCAGGTTGGATTGATCCGGGACTGGCTATTTTGGATGCCTTAGTAGATAGGTAGTTCAGCTAGCTCACGGGGCATAAACAAATGCATGCGATGCGACATAATATGGATGTCATTTTATAGCCACCGTTTTGTCTCTGTCGTGGCACCTGGTGAGCGAGTCAGGATTGGCCTTGCCAACAAGAGCTGAGCATTCTGAAACAATAGGTGGATGTTGTCAATGCCTTGTTAAGCCCGTCTTACCCATTGTACGACTTAAGATTGGCATGAAGATAATGGACAATCAGACTGAGAAGGCTTAGATTACTGCGTATGATGGATGCTGCATCAAAATAGACTAATTATCACAAAGCTAATGTGATCACATCTTACATGTAAACAATAGGGAGATGAATACTAGCGCAAATCCTAACACTGAACAGAACAATGGCTTTTGACTTGCCTGGGGACTAAATGCCGTACCTAGAGTTAGCTGCGCCTATATGCTAAATAAGGACTAGTAGTGTATACTGAAGGCCACCAATGACGAACATGTTCCTGAGCAATGTAGACTTAGTCCCAACTAGAATATTCAGTCCGCTTCCTGAAAAACGCAAATAATACTCGTTGAGTTGCATTCCCTTGGCGATTGGTCTTAGCTGAACACTTCAGGCTTATTTAACCCTAGCTATCGTCCTTGAGCCTAAGATCTAAGCATCTAATAATGTAGGATAGAAAGTTAACCCCTCCAAGAAATCCCCTTTGCCATAGCGTGCCGCTTTATTTCCTTCGATTTAATTAGGATATCATGCCTCTCAGCCTTTCCAATGCCGCCACGGTTATCTTTTTCGAAAGGGATAAACGGAAATGGGACCCGAACACCAGGATAATCCTAGCCCGATTCATACTCTATTTCCCTCACCTGCTCAGATTCACCGAAGTCGACAAGCTGTCTAGTACCCCGCCCACTTCGTTTCATGGGCCACTGGTATGCAGAAGACCTGAGGCGAAGCCGATCCTTTGAGATACATGACGCCCACTTGGATATGTTGCTCTTTCTATGCCATCAGCTGCTTGTTTTCTTTTCTCTCTCCCTCTGTCTCAATGTCTCCCAGCTCCGCCATCTACCCCAACTGGAACTCTAAATCATCACGGAACCACACTGCGGAGAGAACCGAGCCCATGAGGCCATTACCACCCAGCGGGACTCATTCTCGCCCGGTCTAGACTTCTCCCTCAGCAGCGGTCCGAACTCAGAGAGTCTTGGTGCGGTACTGGCCTGTCTACAGGTTCCCCCCGGCCGTCAAGCACCGCCAAGCCACATCACCGACCTGGAAACTCGGTCCAAGCTTCTGCAAGACATTCAGCACGACTTTGAAAGATACAAACCGGGGAAGGAGTTCACTCCGCAAATGTGTGGGCCACGTTGATTATCGTGCCATTGGATGGCTTGAGATATCTTCTGGACGAGCTTCGGGTGACTGTCAAAGCACTCAATCACCTTGACATCCTCCACAAGGCAGTACCTATAGCAATGAAGCTTTGTGCGTTGATTCTGATTCTCTTCTATATGGAAAATACTGACCTCGTACAGTTCTCAGTACAAATCTTACCAGAGTCGAAACCCTCCACTCAGGGCTACCCCTGACGTCAAGAGGAGGAAAATTAATAGCACCACCGCCATATCTCCTGGAGACAAAGCGCAACCAGAAATAGAAAGCCAAGACTGCCCCACGAGACAAGCGCTGCATTGTAACAGGTAATGTAAACCCAGACATCTGCTACATCATCGCGTATGGTGTATCATTGTTCCTAGACAACGTCAAAGTGGCTCTGAAGATATACCGGACCCTCTGGAGCACCGAAGATCATGCACTGATGACCAAACTGCTTTCGAATTACGGTAAGATCGTTGATAAGGCCTCCAGAAAGGTAGCCTTAAGCCCTTGCATGCACGAATTATGGCACGAGGCCAAGTTTGGGCTCGAACCCATCGAGAAGATCGACAACGGAATCCGCGTTCGGTTCCGATGGCTCCACGACACTGGCTTGAATATGCACTAGGAAACCCGACTGGACTTAAACCCCGAGAATGTCCTCCAACGGGGTGCGGATGGCATTCTGGCAGAGCACACGAAAAACTCTCCAAGCCCGTTCTCGACGGTGAGATAATCGATATCCGCGTTCCCGCCCTTGACTTTGACAGTGCCCAAATGGGATGTATTTTCTCTGCAATGAGATCTTACCAGGTTCGAGTCTCTGTGTGGAGCCGGCAAGGAGCTACTAGATGAATATTTCGATGAGGGTTCTGCCAACGGATAGAATGACGACGAGATGATCAAGGACGATGTGATTTTGTTGCACCTTGGGCGTTGTTAGCTGTAATGAAAGAAAAGCCAGCGTTAGCATCTTTGTTTCTAATATTAGTACTGATCTAAGACAAAAGTCTTAACACACCAAGTCGGAACGGGCATGTGACTGTTGAGCGCCAAGGACGGACAGAGGAGACGCCTGGCAATGGAGAAGGCAGGTGTGAGTCCCAATGTGAATGACCGAAGAGGCGCTCAACAGCAACCTGGTCCGTCATGCTTAACTTGCGTGAAACACCCCAGTCGATCCATGCATCTCGCCTCTCGCCCGTCGACCATTGGCGAAGCACACACCACGTCGCACGGCGCGGGTTGTCTGTGACACCCGGTCGGGGAGAGGTGCGTTGTTTGCGACGACGTCTGGATTGTAAGATCGGGGGATAGTTTGGCCATGGGAAGGGATGGGTATAAAGAGACGGAACAGGGCGAGGGATGATGAGGATATCGGCAACAACTCGAACACAATCCTCTCAACACCACTTATCCACACCCAACTTCCAACAGCATCGCGCATCACTCCCCCGAACACCAAAATGAAGCCTACTTTCCTCGCCGTCCTCCTCCCCTTCGCCTCCGCCTGGACGCTCGACATGTGGACGTCCGACGGCCGCTCGAGCGCCATGCACGGCACCGCCGACGTCGACTGCAACGACATCGCCTTCACGCCCGCCCTCAACGTCAACCGCGTCAAGTTCAACCCAGACACCGCTTGGCATTTCGATCCCGCCACCTTCGAGCTGTACGTCAACGCCGGCTGCCAGGGGCTCAGCTACCGCAACGGCGAGGGCGACTATGCTATCACGCCGCGAGTGATTCGGAGCTACAAGGTGTATTAAAACCTTAGCCATCAAGAAATTGGTGGACAGAAGGAGATGTGAATATGGCAATAGTGGGCGCCCTCATAGACGTCGTTTGTGCATATAAAGCTACCCATCTTACACAAACATCCATGCTGCGATATATAATGCCGTCCATGTGACTACTAAAGGTGCTACACCGTTCACACCCATCAAACACTCTGAGCTCCGATGGCCCTGAAGATTCTGGGAGACACAAACTCGCTGTCCTGAACTTGTTGGTCGAAAACGTCGATCTCAGGCAGGCCCACATCGCTTATCATGAAAGAGTGTTTTCGAACCAGAAGGCTCTCATCATCCTCGCAAAACTCGTTCAGCATATTGTCAATCTCCCTGGCAATTCCCAGCGTCCACGAGAATGTGTTCATCCCCCGACCGAAAGGGTCCCACATCTGCCACAGCTCGTCCAAGAGCGACAGAATTCCTGCGCCGGTGGCCGAGACACCGACAATAATCATGAGGGTCGTCAATGTAGGAAACGTCAGCTTGCCTCCCACGTTCCGCGTGCTGTTGATGATGAAGTCGCAATTTTGCGCTGGTAGAGTAACCGAGACGAGTCTCGTGGACAAGTCGAGTATCCACATGAAGGCAACAGGTGCGACGTCGCCATAGGAAAACACTGAACATTCTCGCCCAGTAAGCGCCATCATGTCAATGTTCTCGCCTGAATTGCTTAGCCAAGATACTTCGGTCGGGTAACGGAAACATACGAACAATGGGAGCCCTCCGGTCGTCCAGATTCCCGCGATCCACGAGGTTCTCGAAGTGGTTTCGAATGTTGTAGATGATGTGCTGTGGCGCCAGAGACGGAACTTTCGTCCTCAGCTGGCTGCGAAACTGTTTTTCCACCCGAAGCGAGAAGATCTCAAAGAAAGAGTTGACCCGCGTAAACTCGGGACTGTTCATCGGTGCAAAGAACCCCAGTCTCTGCTGATACTCGTTTTCTTCTCTCCAATACTTCAAGGCAATTGCTGCGTCATGGCAGTACCTCGCAACGCCGGGTTCGCAGCCTTTGTTGCTCATTTGTTGGAGCAGAGCAACCGGGAAGGCTGTAGTCAAGGCGAGACACTCGCTGCAACGCTTTAGCAACGGGAAGTCATGCACGATGGATGAGACGTACTAAATCACCAGCTGTAGCTCGTCGCTGTCGTAGTCGCCCATCGGTTTTGGAGTCGTAGTCTTGAGGAGGGAGTAGGTCATGGTAATGGCAGTCTGACGGACACGCTCCATTCGTTCTCTTGTTGCCCGCATGCTACTGGAGTTAGCTTGTCTTCGGATGGAAACAACCGAAGCTTACATGAAGTGGCCTTGGGCGAGAATGAAACAAGCCATCACGAGGATGAATCCCTCTGCGAACACCAACCAGCGAGACTTGGACACCCTCGTATCCGATGGCAGCACGCCAGGAGGGACGTCTGCGAGACCAGGAGGCCCAGAGCCGCAGTCGAGCCCTAGCCGGGCATGGAAGAAGGAAATGAAGCAAGACCAGAGAAAGAAGGCTGCGGTACGCCACAGAAAGTACACCAACAGGGACTTTTTGCGGATGTCGTATCCGATGGAGCTGCAGTCGGCGAGGTTATTGATCTTCCGATCCAGCGCCGACCCGAAAAGAAACTGCTTGATCCATTCCTAGGGCCTCAGTTTTCGGGTGGCCGGCCAAGAAGGGAATCCCTCCTCCAGGTCGACATCGGGAGGGCGCGGAGGGATCGCTCGCGGCCGTCGTAGGAGCGGCGTCCAGACGCGAAGACGAGGTGTGTTGCAATAAACCGGCCTGGTGAAGTAGTCTTGATTGCTGTGGCTGTTTGATGGAAACATGGATTGGGAAGATTGCGGTCGAGGTGGTGGGCTCTCAGGTGGTGTGTTGACTCAATAATGGTTATTGGCGGAGGGATCGAGGAGGTTAACAAGGAGAAGTGTGCAGTATCAAGACGGTGAAGCACTTGCCTCTCTTGCAATTTGAATGCGCCCGACGAGGTGGAATGACGTGGAGTTTCTTGCTAGTACCTTATGTTAGGGTCGCTTTCCAATGAATTTCACAAGCAAGAACAGTGAGCTGGGTGATGTGTGCTTTCCACGCATGTCCTTCCTCACCCAACCACCGGACTGATTCTTCCGTCAACATCACAACGAGCCTCACGAGTCTCAAACACAAACCTCCATGGTAGATCATTAACTTTTCAATATCTCATTAAATTCGTCATTAAGAATCCCCAATCTTCTCTCTCCCTTTAGGCAAAGCTGACATCCTTTCCAGTCTTGGCGCTCTCCAAGAGACCCTCCAGCAAGCGCAGCACGTCGCGTGCCTGGCTGGCCTTGACGGGCACATCCTCCTCCTTGCCGCTCTCCACGGCCTTGGCGAGCTGGGCGTAGAAGGCCTTGTAGGTCTGGGGCTCGAACAGGGGCGCGGGCTGCTCCTTGGGCTTTCCGTCGTCGCCGACCAGCGTCAGCTTCAGGTTCTTGGGATCGTCCTTTCCGAAGCCGGGCTCCGTGGCCTTCATGCCGCCCTGGAGCTGCTCCTCCTGGGGATCGAGGCCCCATTTCTGAAAGCTTCCCTTGGTGCCGCGCACCCAGAACCGCGGCTGCACCACCTCGGCGCTCAGCACGCTGATGCGCACGTGGACCAGCAGCCCGTGGGGATACGTCAGCTCGGCCGTCACGCCGTCGGGGTTCTCGTAGTCGACCTCACCCTTGCGCTGGTTGAGGGTCCGGCCGTGGATCGACAGGGGCATGCCGAAGAGCGTGTAGGCCTGGTCGATGAGGTGGGTGCCCAGATCGAACAGCGCGCTGCCGCCATCGGCGATGGTCAGGTCGACCTTCCAGTTCTTGGTGGCCTCGGGCTTGTAGCGCTCAAAGTGCGTGTTGAACTCGACAATGCGGCCCAGGGCATTGGTGGACACGAGGTGCTGCACAGTCAGGAAGTCGGAGTCCCATCGTCGGTTTTGGTAGACGCAGATCAGGCGGTTGTTCTCCTTGGCGATGGCGATGAGCTGGTCGGCCTGCGCAGACGTGGGCACAAACGGCTTCTCGGTCAGGACGTGCTTCTTGGCCTCGAGGGCCGCCTTGGTCAGCTCGAAGTGGTTGTTGGGAGGCGTGCTGATGACGACTAGGTCGACGTTGGGATCGGCGAACAGCGCCTTGTAGTCGGTATAGTGCTTGATGTCCGGGTAGTCGTTGGGAGCCGAGTTGCCGTCCTTGGGCGACCGCTGGACGATGCTGTAGAGCTTGAACTGGGGCGTCTGCGAGATAAAGGGGATGTGGAAGGTCTTGGCGGAAGCGCTGGGAGACAACCAGTCAGTTCATCATTGCCATTGAGATCACCAGATATCGAGGCGGGGGCGGGGGAGGAGTTGCAAGTGGCCTTACCCGTATCCCACAATGCCGATGTTGAAGACCTTGGCAGACATTTTGGCTGTTCTCTGAAGGTGGAAGTGAAAGCGGATTGAGTCTGGAGAGGAAGAGACGAGACGCGAGACAAAGTATCTTCTTTTCCTTCGTCGATGCTGGGCAGTTTATATACATTCCACCATTGGACGACCTGACCAATTCGACCCCTCCAAAGGAAGGTCCTGGCGAGAATTCCGTCATCAGCGGGGACCTGTCTCCACGGGCTTCTCGCCGGACGACAGGGCTGACAGCGAATCAAGGCGGAACGTCGGCGCCACGATTGGGTGGTGATGGGGCTACATCACGGACGTGGAAAAGGTGGGTTTGGCCGAGAAAGAGATGAACGGAGATGCCACTTTGGTCGCGTGAACTTGGTGGCCATTGATAGGTTGTTTTGGACAGCTGGGAATGAGTGTGTGAAAGCGAACATCGCGTCCTTCTCCCCGCACGTGTGCGCTGCATTAGAGCGCGTCTCATAGCGGAAAGACTTGCTCTCTGCCGGATAGACTTTCCTCAAGAGATACGCGTACTCGAGCTTTAGCATCAGCTAAACGCATGGAAAACGCAACAAATGCAGTGTTTTCTGGCATATTTCCTTCATCCCCGCCCCGCCAACCGGAAGTGTGGGGCCGGGCTGCTTCCGCGTCTGCTCCGGGGGGAATCTCCGCATTCAGCAGGATAGCTTGTTTCCGGCGCCAAACAGGCCGAGCCATCCCCGAGAGATGTCTAAGATGGAACTTGGTGTGGGAAGCAAGGGGACGAGGAGGGTATCGTGACTTTCGAAAGCTTCTTTTGCTTTTTCATCTGTCTCGCGCCTTCGCACTTTTACCCCGCGACCCGAGATGCGAATCCGGACACTCTAAAAGTCCGGGCCTGGTTTATAAACGTCATAGGAATGATGACTGTGTCGAGAGATGGACCACGAAAACGACAGCTTCACCACTTAATCAAAGCTGGTTCTGTGCCTTGATCGATATTCATGACTTCTCCGGATCAATCCCCCCTCGTCGTCTACCGCGGCTCGGGAAAGACAGGCGCCTTCGTCTGGTCGCCCTTCGTCACCAAGCTCGAGGCCCGGCTGCGCTTCGCCGGCGTCCCCTACAAGGTCGGCACGGGCTCTCCCGCCTCGGCGCCGCGCGGCAAGATCCCGTACGTCGAGATCGGGTCCGCAGGGGAGCAGCTGGGCGACTCGGCCCTCATCATCCAGCGCCTGGTAGACGACGGCACAGCCACAGACCTCAACGCCCGCCTATCCCCCGCCCAGCGCGCCCACGACCTCGCGATCCGCGCGCTGCTAGAAGACAAGGTATACTTCTACACCGCGCGCGAGAAGTGGTGCGACAACTACGCCATCATGCGCGCCGGCGCCCTGGCCGCGGTGCCCTGGCCGGCGCAGTGGCTGGTCGGCCTGCTGGCGCACCGCGGCGTGGCGAGGACGCTGGACGGGCAGGGCGCCGGGCGGCTGACGGACGACGAGGTCGCGGCGGCGAAGGCGGAGGTGTGGGAGGGCGTGGATGCGCTGCTGGGCGAGGCCAGGCGGGCTGGCGCCGGCGACGGGGCGCCGTTTTGGGTGCTCGGCGGTGCTGGGCCGACGGAGGCGGACGCGACGGTGTTTGGGTTCGTCGCGGGGTCGTTGGTTTGCGAAGCGTGAGTTTTGCCCTGAGGGTTTGTTCGTTTGGGTGGATGCTGATGTGGATGTTAGAGCGCCGACGACTGCCAAGATCGTGAGGTCGTATCCCGTGGTTGTCGAGTATGCGGAGCGGATCCACCAGAAGTTCTTCCCGGACTATGAGAAATGGGATTAGGAGGAGTTGACATCTCACAAAAGTAACAGTCGCTCAGCATGTTGGACACGTCTTCTTTTTGTTAGTCTAGCTAGGGATATTGACTAGGTGAAAAGTATTAGCTTGGTTGGAGTTTGGAACCACAAATGCATGCAGTGAATTGGCATATAGGAAAAGTAGAGAAAGAGAGAACTTGAGAAACGCTGCTATTCCTTGTATAAGTTGCCTGCCACCATATGTCTTCGACTAGCAGCTTCATAATCTACGATCCCCCAACGGGCCCATCATTTCAAATTCCTCCCACACCATCTTGACTTTCCCATCCCCGCCCGGATCTTCAAACAACTTCATCACGCCCTCCTGCGGTCTCCATGCCCCAACCTGCCATCCCAACAACCCCCCAATGCCGTCTTTCCCTGGAACGTACCTCAACCCCCATTTACGACCGCCGTACTCAGCACCGTAGGGTGCCTCATCTCCGTACTCGGCCAGTCCCTCTTGCGACGGGTTCCAGGACACGTACGCAATCGGCGTCCGTTCTCAGAGCCACGGACAGTCAAGCTCTTGCAGGTCTGGGAGTCGTACGAGGCACTCCACGATGACTCGTAGCGAAACTGGGCGGACGTCTTCAATTGGACATCCGAAACTGTCGAAGTTATGGATCCGAAACTTGGCAATGTTCGACAGTGAAGGTAGCGTAGCTGCATCGCTGAGATAAAGACGACGCGAGTGGATCTTGCGATGCCAGCATTCGAGAGGGATATCGTAGGATTGCAGGCCAATTTTGATTTCAAGACGTGCACCATCTTCATGAAACGCCTGTCTGTTAGCTTCGATACTTATGTCCTCATAGGTTTTGAGGGCGTTGAAGAGGGCGTGGATCTGGCTGGAAAAATACGTGTCGATGGATTCGAACTCGTCTAGTGTCTCACGGCACGGCAAATATTTCTCTCCTGGACTTAACACCAGAGGCATCTGTAAATAGATGCCATAAAGAGTCAGTTTTGTGTGCCCTTTGAGGCGATCCACAATGTGCATCTCGCGAGACGGGTGTGACTCGTACGAGTACAGCACATCAGGATTGGACGTATCATAGCCGTAATAAAGCAGTGGTGGCCCTTGTTTAGCTGGCTTCTTGTCGCGTGAAAGAAGGGTCGGGTTTTCTGGCTCTGAGTCAGGAGAAGCCATACTTAAAAATATAAGTCAAGAATTGTGAAAGAACTAATTCTAGGTGTTTAAAGGATGCAGAAACTTTTAAGAAGGGAGTGCTGTTATGATGGGTCGTACATGTTGGTTCAAGATGGAGCGCTCGCCCGTGGCGGCTCACCTCGACGGGCTCCAGCAGCACAGGCCATCCTGTGGAGGCCTTGCTCCGGCAATTGGCTTTATAACCGTCCTCTTTCTGTTGTAAATGTTTCGTTCGAGGTCATGTGGTAATGCTAGGTATAGGGTTGTCGATATTAGGGTATTCGTGCGGAAGGTCGTTGGTGTTGATGTCGTGTATTGGCACGAACAGCTCCTAAAACGTAAGCTCAGGGTTGAGATGTAAGTCGGGTTGCTTCAGTCTAAGTGTCATCATCCAGTATTCCTCGGCTATTGATAGCACAAGAGATAGCAGCATGATGACGGTTCGAAGCAAACGTTGTCGCCGTTGAAGAGTTAGCCAGGCGAGTTGGGTTGTCTCCCAATACCAGATGAGACATCTTGTTCCAAATGCAGCCAGAAGCCCAACACTTTACCACAAATTCGCAGCAACAGCATCAGAGCTTGGTGAATCTCGTTCAAACGCCCTCACACAAACGAAGAAACCACGAAAGAAGCAGCACAGAGCATACATGGTCAAATTCGAAAGGTTGGCAAAGGGAAGTTTGCAAGCAACGGCGGAAGTCGGACCTTGGCGGGCCTCACATGGTCAAACCAACCACCCCGACATGGCGCTCGGAATCACAAGTTCGACCAAGAACGAACATGTGCCCGAGCCCATGTTGTATGCGTTCGAGCCTCGGCCAGGTCCCAGGAACGCAATCCCAATCTCCGGGCGGGCCTGCATTGCAGATCTGCATGAGCTCCTCCAGCTGCGCAAGAGAAGAAGGGGAACAAAGTTAATGAAAGGGGGGGAGGGGGGGAGAAGCCGTGAACGAAAAGAACGGGCAAGGGGTGTTGCGTTGTATCGTAGACGGGCTGGGGTTGCATGCAGAATACTGCGATCTGGTTTACATCAGGCGATGGAGTTGTTACTGCCTGAGAGCGAATAGATCGCAGATGGAGGGCATTTCTTTAATCTCTCTTGCGTGTCTGGAGGCTGCGATGCAAGCTGCCCATTGGAGAGCTGGAACACCAGATTTAGAAATCTCGAAAGCGGTAACTACGGTACGAATCACGTTCGATGCTCTGTGCCTCCATTCCGTCTAGCCCCAGGGGCCGGCTGAGCGCGCGAGTTGAGAGTGTTGCATCTACTGGCACACACACACATGGTCGTCACCCACACCAACAGTTCAGCCATAGCTACGACACAACAAAAAAAAACCAGCTCAGAGCCCGCATGATGCACAAGCAATGCATCGTGGCTCGATGGTTCTCTTCTTCTTTACGAGTCGCCGCCCACCACCACGCGGGCAATTGAGATCAGGCAATGGCGGACACCGGATGCTACCAACAGACGATGATGCGCCTGTGAGGGAATACGTAACCGGTTGGTGAGGGATGCAACGTCGGGCGTCTGAACGCCACCAAGCAAACAACCGGTTTTTCTTTTCTTTTCTTCTACGAACCCTCCCCGATCTGGGGCACCCAACTCGGTAATTACTGCGCAAGTGCCCCATCCACCCATCCATCCCCGGATCGCCCATCAGCCCACCTGCAACTCCGCATGCCTGCCACGGCGCTATTGACAACCCCGGCGTGCGGTCTGCTTGGCGGTCTTCACAAGGCAATGGAAGCAACAAACCGAGCCTCGGCGTGGCGCGTCGACGTCGACACTTCAACCAACACACACCCCCCTGGTAACAGACCGAACAGGGGCATCGTCCGCCTGCGGCACAGGGGAGCGGAGGGGAGGGAGGGGAAATCTCTTGGACTCTGCGGGGGGAATTAACGCCATCGACGGCGCTAAAACTTAGTGGCCGGGGGAGGAGGAGGAGTGGAGGGGGCGAGTTTTACCCCAGACGGACCGGACGACCGATGGGAAGTTGTGAATGCCCACACTCTTTTCTCTCCTTGGAACTCCGATGACGACGATTCTATTCATATTCTTCTTCATACACGTGCCGGTCGGTTGTTCGAAACTGGATTCTTCCCTCCCGCGATCAGCGCCCTTTTCTCGTTCCTGCGTCTGTCCTCCGCGTCCCTGGCTTTCCCGCCGCTTGCCCATCCTGTTCGAGACGGCATCATCCTCCTCACCCCCCCGGCTCGATGCCATTCCTCTTTTCGGCTTCTTCTCCAGCCCTTGCACCTTTTTGACATGTGACCTTTCTTTCCGGGTCGAGTCCTGGCTTAGCAAACTCTGAGAAAACCTGTGTCCAGCCTCTCTCTCTCTCTCTCTCTCTTCTGCTTTGTATTACTGAATACACAATTGGATCAAACCCCGGATTCTCTTCTTCCTCTCTGCACAGACTACCAAGACTTTTGCAATCGGGGTCATCGTACGTATCTACGCAAAAGACGGGGCAAATCGGGGACGAGCCACTTATTCCCTGGGCGGGAAAAGAAGAATCTGGGGTTGTTCATCGCCCGAGATCCATGGCAATAAGCAAACCGTCCTGCTTCTTCAATATCATATCCCGTAGTCTACCCCAACTCAACCCACCTTGGCCAACCACCGAGATTAACGCCCTCCTTCATTTCCAAATCCAGCCTCTCTTCTCTTTTCCTTCACATGTCTGTCCACCTGTTTGCCCGCCATTTCGATCCTGCTCCAAAGTCTCTCTTCTCCCCCGCACCCCCGGACGGTTACCCCGTCGATCTACTCGGCGGTGTGGTTCGAATCCGGAAGTCCACCCGGCCGAGAACAGAAACCGACTGCTCGAAAAGACGCAGAGCTTTACCCCGTTGTTCTCCGTGCCGCCTCTTTCTCCACCAACCAACCAGCTGTACCATGTACTCTTTTCTTGACTAACATCGTTACATGCCTCTTGTTGGGTCCCTTTGTCTGGTGTGGATGGGGCCGTGTCGTTGGCCGGGTTCCTCGCGAAACTAGCAAACAGTCCTTTCGGCCCTGTTGTCCCCATTTCGCCCCATCCCGGCCCTTCCTCCTCATGCAGGACCCGGGTCGTCGCCTTGGAACCCGGCCCATCCACACCATGACGAAGTCAGGACATCTCACTTCCCATTGACTGGCACAACTGAAGTGGCAGAACTCACTAGGTAGCAAGAGTCAATGGCAGCTGGCAGTCGTAGCTAGCTCTCTGCAAGTCGACTCACATACATAAAGCCCACCCTCCATCCGCCTCATTCGATTCCTTCTTCTCCTCACTCCTCATCCACTCGCTCACCGGACCAGCCTTCACTCGTTGTCTACCTCAGCATCACCAACACAATCTCATCTTCATCTTTCAAGCCCAATCACTCAAAATGAAGTACGCTTTCGTCGCCCTTGCCCTCGCCGCCGCCGCGCGTGCCCAGTCCCGGGATGACATCCCCGAGTGCGCCATCGACTGCCTAGACGAGGGCATCGAGAGCGAAACCAGCTGCTCCACCACCGACTACACCTGCGTGTGCAAGGACTTCTCCAAGGTCCAGGCCGTCGCCACCAGCTGTGTCATCGATGCTTGCGGTGCCGATGTCGCCGTCAGTAAGTTACCCTCCAGCTTCTCCCTACGTTTAAGACAAACCCATGCTAACCACATCGTAGACGATGTCCTCCCCGCCGTCCAGGCCCTTTGCGAGGCCGTCGAGAGCGGCGGTGGCGAGTCCTCTGCCGCCGAGACCTCCGCCGCCGAGACCTCTGCTGTCGAAGAGACCAGCTCAGCCGCCGCCGAGACCACCTCCGCTGCTGCTGAGACCACCACCGAGGCCGCCGAGCCCACCACCACCACCACCGAGGCTGTCGAGGAGACCACCAGCGAGGCCGTCGAGGAGACCACCTCCGCCGCTGCTCCCCCCGCGGCCACCCCCAACGCCACCACCCCCGGCACCTCGGAGCCCACCGAGACCACCGTCACCGGCGCCGCCGCCGCCCTCGGCTCCATCGGCGGCCTGGCCATGCTGGTCCTCGCCGCCTTCGCTCTGTAAACGAGCATGTTCAAAAGCCTTTTGACTCTCTGGGGTTTTGTCTTCCCATGGGCTGTGATACGCAAATGTCAAGATTAGTTTTACGGTTTCATGAGACGGTCCTTCGTTGTTGGTTGGGTTGGATTGATGTCCCGGCTTCGGGGCGTGTAATTGAATACAACTGGGATCTGGGTAATATTAATGGTGTCTGCGATATGAGCAGCGATTGGATTACAACAAAAAAGTGAATTTGCCACCGTGAAAGTGAAACATGCCTGTTCTGTCCTGTCATTGCTTGGAACTTGCCCTAGCTTACGACGCCTCAGCTGTGAAACCATCCCTCTACATTCTTGCCATTCACCGAGACAATCATCGTCACAGACGCATAACAACGCCGCGTGCGCATCGATTCTTACCGGCCGAGAAAGCGACAGTGACGCTAACTGACGCCCCGTGGCTGTCAGATCTGACCAAAAATAAACGAAAGAAAAACGCCTCCCTCCACAACCGGTTTCGCCGACTGGACAGGGGACTTCTGGAAGGGCGCCAAGAGTTCCGCATTAAGCATGCCACTAACAGCTTTCCGGTGTTGTCTGTGGCCAGCATTTAAGTTTCGGGCGAGAGGTCTTTTGTTAAAGTTTTTGAATCAATTGGAGGAGAGAATGGTTCGGTTTGGCGAGGCTCGTGGAGTTGTCCAATACCCGGCGTCCCTCGGCACTTATACGGACTCTAGCATTCACACATACAACGCATCTCAATGCCGTTGCTAGGCAGTTGGTCGGAGGCGCAAACTGCCACCCACAACAACTCGTATCCAGATCCTCCCAAGGCGGCCACCCAAAGCTGCAAGTTGCTGTGGGTGACATCGCCCGGCGCGTCCCTGCCGGCCAACCCCGCACACGCCCGGCGGCTTCAACGTCATCGTGGCCATGTGTGAGACGGCAGGAGTTCCAGGGAGGGCAAAGGACGGGACGTATTCGTATGAGGCAAGGTCTTGGAGGAGTAAATCGGTTGGTTGAGGTGAGGGGAACGGAAATATTGATACCTGATCTCGTCGAGTCCATTTTCCCCAGCCACAGCGTAACCAAGGCTTCCTTCATGCGAATGAATCTATCATCTCTGTTCCAGCGTGTATTCGTACTTCGTATAGTTCGTAGTCCAACTCTTCCAGCAGCAATTCGAAATGGAACGCTCAAGCCATGTACGTCTTGCCCAACATCGCCACCCTATAGTCTACCCAGCCACGCACAACCCCCAAACCAACTCTCCCTGCTTCATCAACACTTCTCCTCCTGTGCACTCGAACCTCCATCGATTTCCTTAATCCACCCATGCACATTCCTCGCCATCTCCCAATTCGACGCTTCATCACGTAGTCAGCACTCACCCTCACCAGAAACATCACCAAACACTCACCATCCTTTGTGCAAAACGCATGCGGCACATCCCCCTCCGCCACCACAATCCTCGTTCTCCCTCCTCTCTCCCCATGCTCCCTCCGCCGCTCAATCAGCTCGTCCCGTGCCCAGTCCGCAACCCAGTGATCCTCCCGCCCGTAGAACAAGAAGAACTTGGCCGTCTCCCCGTCTTCCCGCTCCGCCACCTCCCACAGCTCCTCGCCCCAGCGCTCCTCTCGGATCGTCTCCAGCTCTGACAGCCCGAGGTGGATGGCCTGCCGCACGCCGTCGCGGCTCTTCAGCCACCCCGCCGTCACCGACGCCGTCCGCGCCGTGAAGCCCATCACCCGGTGCACGATCCACGCCAGCGTGCGCTGCGGGAACACGCTGAGGATCAGCCGCGCGCCCACGTGCGCGACGTTGTCCAGCATCGGGAGCACGCGCCGCACCGCCTCCACCCGGGTGCCGCTGGGCGACTGGCCGATGTGCGTCAGCGTCGGGAAGAGCAGGAAGCCGTACCTGAGATGGAGATGCGGCGCTCGGCCTGGCGCTTTCATGTGACGGTGGAAGATCTCGACGGAAATGTAGCTCCCGACCGAGTGTCCCATCAGAATCACAAAGTCGTACGGCCTCCCGCCTGCCCCGTCGTCCGTCCGCACACGCTTTGCGGCGACGTCATCGTAAATGCCCTCAATCTGGCCGTCCAAGTCCCACGGCTCATTGCCCTCTCCAAACGGCTCGTGATCATCGTCGCTGAATCCCAAGAGATTTCTGCCGTATATGTCGTACGCAGTCTCGACCTCGGACGTCTGCAGCAGCCCACGCAAGTTGGTGAGGAAATCGGTGTAGTACTCGATGAGGCCAGGGTTGCCGCATACAAAATAGACGAGGGCATGTCGTTTGACTCCCTTCACCGTGTCCGACGGGAGCCAGATTTCCGGATACATGGCCAAGCTTCCAATTGAGTAGGGCTAATGGGCTGTGAGCTTGTGCCGTAAAGCAAGTCGACTTCTTCGGAGTTGGCGGAAGCACCGCCATCATTATCGACTTGGGAGCCGCGATAAGATTGTGTAGGTACTGCAGCGCCAGGCACACTGTGCGGTTCTCGACCCAGAGACCCCGTGTCGCATATCCGTGATAGGTGTAACCAGTGTTTATGTATCAGCTATTTCATCGTGAAAGAAAGGGATTTACGACATTTATTCACGTTTTTTTTCCATCTGCTGTATCGATATGTTGAAATGATTACGGTTGGTGGCTACGTCTTGTGCACTGTGATACACCAGACACAGGCCAAGCAAAACTTAGGCTGTACCATCATCGCTGTTGGAATAGAGTATTTTCCGAGAACCAATCACCGTATCTTCAAGCCTCAACCACCTGGGGAATTATTTCTGCTCGCCATCCTCAAAACCAAACCCTCAATCAAGCTATCGGCCTTGTTCTCTACTGGGCTTTCAACACGGAACAATAGTCTGTGCTCGCCTACAACATCGCATGTAAAATGGATACCATTCATTACCAAATAATATCAATTAAAACTACTGCTCTCCCTGTCTCGTCCAAAGTCGCCTCACTGGTATCGTCTCGACTCATAGTCACAAAACACAAGCACGAACACCGGTCAAGCCAATACCCACAAGTTCCCACCGCCTGAAAGGAACCGGCCCGTTCCTTATCATGAGACCCTGCTCAATCACTTGATCATACCTCTATTTCAAACGTTTTGCGCACTTCGACAAGTCCGACATTCTTCTTAGTAACGGTCGCCCAAGTAGGCATGTACTTGTTTAACTCATCGAAAGCTGGGATGGTCCCGGGTGTATTGGCATCGCTCCAGGCACAAGAGAGTCGAATTTTCAGTGTAGAAGCTCTCGGTACCAGCTCGGATGACCCTGTGGTGGATCGCGTCTTCAAATCGCCATCGTCGACAGTCGATGAATCGTATTCAGCTTCTTCCTCCTCATCAGGGCGATCCTCTGATGCTGAATTAGCGGCATTTCTCGTGTCTATTGTTAGATTCCACGGCTGGTTTCGATCACGACGCCAAAGCTGAAAATCAGTAATTCCGTCTGGCGCGGATCCTCCAAACCGCGGATCTCTTGCAGGTGAACCATCGACCAAGAAAGCGCGGACAGGCTGTGACGTTGTGAGGTAGCAAACTCTGGTGTCAAGAGCATCGACTTGAATCCGCACATTGTTTGAGCCCACTGCCTTAAGATGCCTGAAGCTGATAAGTTCCTCGACTCTCTTGCCCTCAACGAGATTGGGCGCAAGAGCTGATGCGTCATAACGACAATCCTGAAGAGTGCGGTCGGGGGTTGGGCCACACTGGATTTCCTGGCTTGATGCGACTGGAAGTGCTTGGATGACACTCCGCGAGAATTCCTCCAGTCCGCTGATCGTGACAGTGTTGGAGCCGTTATCAAGATCTATCACCTGTTGAAAGTAGAGCTTGAAACGGTGGCTGTCCGAGAACGGGAAGGCGACGAGGTTGTAGATAAAGGTGCTAATGAAAATGAACAAGAGAAAGAGGGGAACATGGTGTGTAATCCGGTGCATGAAGGGTGTGATTGGGAGCAAGAAGAGGATGCTGATCCCCCCGATTGCAAGCAGGGGAGTAAAGAGTGATCCGCCATCAGTGCCTGTCATCTGCAAAGCTGACATTGCGATGAGGCCCAAGTTTCCAAACAAGATGCAGGGGATCGGAGCCAAGAGCAGAAATTGAACGATCCAAGTCCAGGAAGGAAGACGGCCAGACCATGACTGCTCATGGTTGAAAGGCTGATATCTCCGCATTCTAGGTGGAGCAGGCGATCCCTCAGCGACAGACCTTCGGTAGGTGTTGGCAAACGAGGTCTGGGTGTTGGACGCCCCGTAACCCGGTTCACCAGCCCTAAGTGGCGTTCTCTCGGTTGCGGTCTCTGACGGATTGTCAGAATCACCAGCTTCGGAGTGTTCGTCATCCTCCCTTGTCGGACTTTGGTCAACGCCGTGGTTTGACACATCTCGTGCTTGATGCGCATCGTGAAGTTGCATGGCGAAGTCATGCTTCCCCAATAGGGCAAATTGTTCCAATAACGAAATGGCCAGGGAGAGGAAGATGGCAGACTGGAGAAAGACAAAACTGTAGAGGGCGCCAATTCTCCAGCGGTCCTCTGCCAATGCTGCGACCACCTGCAAAGCCCAACCGGCGACAAAGAGCCAGAAAATGACAAATCCACGGTGAAGAGCGCTGGGCCGAACAAAACTGGCTCCACGCATGACCAGCCAGAAGGAAAAGTAGAACAGAGACAGCGACATGGCGAACCTATAGTGGGTTAGCGGTTGTACCATTTCCGGGAGAGAAAGACTTACACTGCATATGAACTGCTGTAAACGATGAGGGGATTGAACTTTGCTAGGAGAAAGATAGATGCGATAGTCAGTCCAGCGGCAAAGACGAAGGCCAGCGGGAAGCGGAAGAAACCCTTCCAACCACCAAGAACAACCGGGTCATCGTTAATGTCGTGGTGCATCTTGATATCCTTGGAGAAAAAGTAGTACTTGTCTTTTCGCACCAATAAGAAGGTGATGAGGAAGAGAATCAGGGGGGTGGCGACAAGCAGCGTCAATGTCCAGGCAAACAGCCCTCTAAGTGCCAACGTAGCCCAGACGCTACCAAAGAGATCGAACCAGACGCCCTGGACTTTCTTCCCGTTATAGGCCTTGTAGGCGTTCTTGTCGGCGCGGGGGCCATGGAAATCGGTGCCAGTGGTCTGTGACAATTTCTCTGTCGATGCAAGGGCAGCCGAAAGCATGTGCCAAATGCTGTTAACAGAGGCGTGTCGAGAATCATCCTCGTTGCTATGGTATCGGGCCCGGGGTTCGTAGAAGGCAATGTCCAACCCCCGCTGTCCGTACGATTCATCCCAGACTTGAAAATCCGTGGCGCTCTTGATAACGCCCGCTTCGAAAGCGTTACCGGCGACGACGGACCCAAACGGATGAGGGCTTCCTCCGTATGCCTTGGCCGCCTGTAAGTCAGTGGTCCGGAAGAGGATGGCACGACCACCGGCTCCAGCGCCCTCCAGGTTGACAAATGTGTGAACAAACGGCAACACAGGACTGTAGCCGAATGCGTGTGCCCCAAGAAGACCGTCCTCTTCGGCGTTGTTGAAGAGCAAGACGATGCCGTTTCTCGGTTGGTGTTCCTTAGAGGTAAAGTAGCTAAGCAGCTGGAGCATTGACACACAAGCCATACCGTCATCAGTAGCCCCATAGCCGGTAGAAACCCTGGCGCTTTCGTGAGCGAGAATTCAGATTCATGAGAGGACGGTCACTTACGAATCGAAGTGGCAGTTCACAAGGACGCCGCCGGGCCCTTGGAATGGCTTCCTTGATCGGGTACGCCACCAGTCACCCTCTGGATCGTCTTTCCCATGAATGTAGATGTAGAAGTTGTTCCCCTCGAAGTACTGAGATCCCCAAATTGGCTTACCAAAGTTAGCCCCGACACGTTTATACTTATTATAGGTCCAGGTCAGATTAGAAATTTGGTCGTCAAAAAGGGTAACCCCAGGTGGCCGTGACCCCGAGCGAACATCGTCGTCGTCGTCGTCGTCGTCTCGAGGGTGGAGATAGTCGTTACTAAACAGTCAGTCTTGGAGCTAGACAGGGTGCGAAAAAGTGGATGGAACTGACGTGTCTTGCCAGACCACTCCACCGGACAGGTCAGTCGTGTAATCCATGTCATTTCGATCGAGAATCTCCTTGGAACGCAAGATGAGAAACTCCCGAACCTTGTCATTTTGGTGACTGTTGTATGGGTGGAAGGTGGAAGTGATGTTCTGCAGATCATGGAACGCCTCGGTCAAGTTGAGGCCGCGGTAGAGAGAGCGGTTTGCAGGGCCCGGGGGGACGGTTTCGTGGACGTAGATGAGGGGAATCGCAATTGCTAGGTAGATGGCGGTTGTCCAGAAAGACACCGGGCCTGGCCGGAAAGCGAAGGGATTTTGGCACCTCATGGTGGGCCAAGTGAGGGAAGGGAGGCACAGAGCCTGAGGAGAAGATCCAGGGAGAAATCCGCGGAAGCAAGAGTATGGACGAGGAGCGCGGCGTCACACTACCAGTGTGAGTGTGAGGGACCACGAGTGAGGCCGGCCGCACAAGCAAAGTAAGGTAAGGCGTATGTCTAGTGTGATGCTGGGTGGGGTTGTAGGGTCATTATTCGGCTGTCGTGGGACTGAATGCACGCCAAAGAAGTAAAATGAAGCTCGGGATGGATAAGATATGAGCAAAGGTGGTGCGGATGTGGATGTCAGTGCGATAGACGATGATGGAGGACGGGTGACGCAGGTAAGCAGAGACCAGCCAGAGAAGAAGAAGAAGAGATGAAATGCCGAGACGAGACGAGACGAGACTGTCTTGACTCGAGCTGGAAAGGGCAAGTCGCGGTCAGGATGCGCTCTTCTAAGTGTGGCGCCTTCCGCACAACCAACGCATGCTCTGACTCGTCGGACGCCTTTATCACGATGATGTAGGTTGGACGACGTTGCTGGAGAAGGCAACCGCGATCCCCGATGACGGGTGGTGGTGCTCTGCTCCCTTGTCACATGGCCCAAGCTCCGGCCTGGAACTTGGAAATATACGTACAGTGCGCCTCTTGTCTAGCATTAGTAGGCTGCAACTGCGGGGATGCGATCTAGTCAACTAGTGTACATACGAATAGGCTGCATAACATGCCGCATAAATCCCATGCAGATGCATGCACGCGATGGCGTGACTAGGTAGTAGGGCTCTTAGACAGATGGTAACGCGAAGCACGATTCTACAGGGACAAACGACACAGTGAACTGGACAACGGATGCAAAAATCAGATACATTTTCTTTCGCCTACGTGATTAGTCTGCTCTTCTTCTCTGTTCTTCTCTGCTTGATTCGACTAGCTGTACATCATCAGTTGATCTCCCAGATGTCTGCTGAATCAACTAAGGGTCAGTCGGCAAAGGTTAGGTGATAGTCCACTGCTAATTTCCCCCTTGCGCACTCCAGGAGGGAGTTCCGTATTCTGCTGCTGAAAGGATAAAGCCAATACCAAAGGAAACTGCTGGATCCGTGACATGTAACACGTTAGAGTTAGGCCAGGTTCCGGCTATTGTTCAGGCGCCGGGAGGAGGGGGAGGCGGAGGCTGATCACTCGGGGGAGGAGGAGGAGCCTCGCCAGAAGGTGGCGGGGGAGGCGGCACAGCCCCGGAGTACTGCTGGATGAGGGCGTTGATACCACCAAGACCCGGAGGAGCAGGGGGAGCACCGCCAGAAGCTGCAGGGAGACCAGGAGGCGCGCCCATTCCAGGAGGCGCACCCATTCCAGGAGCAGCACCGTAGTTTCCGTAGCCGGCATATCCAGGATACCCACTCTGAGTCCCGGGAGCCTGCTGTTGCCAGGGAGCAGCGGCGGCAGAAGCGCCTCCGTAGCCCTGGCCATAGTAGCTGTCGCCGCCAGGAGCAGCACCAGTACCACCGCCGCCGCCGTTGCTTTGCTGGTCCTGTCCACGGTGACGATCCCGAGCCCAGGGTGCGGCCGAGGATCCTCCTTCGTTAGATTCGTTACGAGAACGCCACGGCGCAGGTCCGCCGGTTGGGCCACGTTGCCAGGGCTTGGCATCTCCGTTGTTATAGGAGGCAGGCCCGGCTTCGATGCGTGCGGGGGGCCCATCTGAGCCACCGCCAAGTTCCTGCATGAGTTGCTATTGTATTGTTAGTATCCTGATTCATCATTTTCATTGCATAGGGAGTTCTTACCTCCATCTCGCGGTCGACGGCATCACCGCTACCGATTCGGCCAGCAGCAGGGGGGCGACCGCCCATGTCGGTGTTGCGCCAGCTAGCACCCTTCTGGCGGTCGGGACAATCACGAGCCATGTGACCAGCGTTGCCACAGACACGGCAAATGATGCTGGCGGTGAAGTTCTGTCGCTCAGGGCAGTCGTACTTCCGGTGACCAATCTTACCACAGTTCTGGCAAGCCTGGTTTTCGTCGTCTCGAAGGGTACCGTTGAGAGCGGCGAGTTCTCGGAGTTGGTTTCGCTTGAGTTCGTTCTGGCCTTCGGGGATGGAGGCAGCCTGGGAAAAGTTAGAGCCTGTTTTAAATGTGGTGACGAGATTTCACTTACAGTCTCAATAACATTGTGAATGAGCTTCTTGGCCTTGTTGACCTTTTCCTCGGTGTCGGCCATGATTAGACAGTGCAGGTCTTCTTCCTGGTTGCTGGCGTGAGCGGCGTCAGACCGGCCCTTGCCCTCCTTGACTGAACCCTTGCCACGAATGGCAATCTTGGCTCCAGAGTCCCCTTCCATCTTCTTCAACGTGTTGCCTCGAGGTCCGATAAGTAAGCCGACTTTAGTAGAAGAGAGCTAAGTGTTAGTTTCTGATTCGCCAAGATTAGATGAACGGATGGAAGTCCATTTCGCTGAAGGACCAGGTCGCTCAAAAACACCGTATGGCATGGTAATGAGACTGATCAAACTTCAAAAAGGAAGGGGAGGAGGAGTTTTTGGTTAGGGTTGAAGGGTTAGCAATCATACTGAAGTTAATCTCCGGGTAGTCATTGACAGGCACGTAGACCTTCTCCTGCGTCTTGGTAGGTCTACGATAGTCCTGTGGCGGGTGGTAGTTGGGGATGGTCTTCATGGCCCTTTCGATCAGTTTGTGTCGCTCCTCTTCGAGGCGCTTGCGGTATCGGTATTCACGCGTGTTGATACGTCGGCCGTGGTTGTCGTACTGGGGTGCGGGTGAAGGGGATCTAGGCTTGGTCAGTGGTGATTCTTTTAAGCGCAAAGGATGCGAACATACCGGTCGCCATCAGCGGGGACGACATCGTCGATGCGAAGCTTTTGGCTAATTTCCTCGATACGAAGGTGCAGAGTGTAGGCTTCCAACTGCTCGCTGGTCATATTGGACAAGATGGCCGTCGGCAGACCCATCAAGCCAGCCGCCTTATTCTCCGACGCGTCGCCCCAACGGTTTCGCTTCTTTCGTCGTCGCGGGCCATCGGCTTCGCCTCGGGGCTCGGGGTCGCGTCCGCGCTTGAGGTCGCGGTCGACGTCGATGCCGACACTGATGTCGGCGCCACCATCTTCATCGTCGCCTTTGAAGCGCCTGGACTTGCCCAGGGGGATGTTGTTCGACCCGGTAGTGCCCTGGTTTCTCCACGACATGTTGACTGTGTGATGCGCGGTGACGGGAATTAGAAAGATCCGGATGCAAAAGAAGGGGAAGAAGGTTGGCTGAAGAAAAAGCCGTGTGTTGCGACCTGGAATGGGTAGTGATGGAGAAGGTGGATTTATTTCGTGGTGGCCATTGAGGTCTAACCGGATACGGCAGAACGTTATTCCGGGAACTTCTTGCAAGCATTCAGGCAGAAGTCTCTCATGATTTGCCATCCGGAACCTTCGCCGTCGCCACTGAGTTCGCAAACAACCCATTTCTGTGCTTTTCGGATGGGAATTGTCCTTGAACGTACGAATTCTCCCGCTGCCGATGTTTCTAGACTTATTTGAGCGTCTCACGTAGGATTGACAAAGAAGAGGGATCGCTGAGTAGAGGGGCATGTCGACCTATTAAAGTTCTATCAGACGAAGATCTCTATAAAGCGTATTCTACAGTCTGTATCTGAACCCAAATGTCTGCCAGTCAGTCATGTCCTCATCATCTTGCGACAACTCTGTCCCTGTGTCCGTCACGGTCTCGCCTCTTCCATCGTCGACATGCCCATGAGCAACCACCCCTGCTGACCCAGCACTCCCTAAAACACCCTCCTCTCGTATCCTCCTTGCATTGAGCATCTGGAGATAAACTCTCAAGGTCACCGCACACGCAATCGCGAGACTGTAGCTGATCATAATGGTCTTGAAGGCAGTGCCGTACAGCGGAGCCTCGTCCTTGCGGAAGAAGTGAGGCCCGCCCATGTTCCCGGCACAATAGGCCAAGAAAAGAATCGCCGTCATTGTCATTTTCTTGGTGACGCCCCGGTAGTTGCACTGTACGAGGGACATGTTGAGAGGCATCGCCGCTGGTCCGCTCGAGAGGAGGAAGTAGGCGACTAGGTGGACTTCTTGAGGCACATGGCTGCGGTTGTAGATGATGGCACTACCAGTAACGCATGGAACGATGACGGCGACGATCAAAAGGCAATTCAGCGTGCGAAACCTGCCTGCTAGGTAACCGCTTCCTGCAATAAAAGCCGTCGAGAGTAGCGAGTACGGTATGTTGATCAGGGTGGACTGCAGACTGCTGAATCCAAATGACTTGACAACAATGTTTGCAAAGCTTTGAGCGCCGCCATTGGGTATCTGCGTCAGCATCTCGATGCCAAAGATGAGCCATGTCTTGGGGTCCACGAGACACTCGCGGACTTGATCCCACTTCCAATGAGTGTTCTCGGTGGTGCCAGTGCCAGTGGCAAGGGTTCGCTCGGTAGCGATTTGTCTCTCCTTGGGAGTCAGGAACTTGGCTTTCGAGATGGTATCCGGGAGGAAGAAGAACATCGGAATCGCCCATAGAAATGTCGCGGTGCCTAAGATGATATACATCCACCGCCAAGGACGAATATTGCCACTTTCAATATGGCCAATTCCGAAGGCAAATAAGCTGGCTACCAGGCCGCCAACAGAATTGCCAGCGAACCAGATGCCCACGCGAGTCGGCATCTCATCGCGGGTGTACCAAGTTGAAGTTAAGAACATGAATCCTGGTGTGATAGTTGCCTCTGCCACACCCAACAAGAGGCGCGTCACCATGAGTCCTCCAAAGTTGTGACATGTGGCGGTGAGGGCAACGACGGTGCCCCAGAACAGAGTGTTGGCTGTCAGATATTTGCCAGTGGGAAGCCGGGCAATGAGAATAGTGGTAGGATAAGTCCAGATGAGGTAGCCGACGTAGAAAATGCTGCCAACCCAACTGTATTGCTGCCCTTGGAGATTCTGTCGTATGTGAGCCAAGGACGTGCTTATTTATGGAGGACTTACGGTGTCCTCACGAAGGCCAAACACAGCAGCACTGGAGAGGATGGTTTTATCCATAAAGTTGAACATGTAAGTGACGAATAGGAGGGGAATGATGGTTCGATCAATCTTCCTCAAAACGCGACGCGCTGCGAGGGTGTTGGTATCAATCTCACAAGGATCCAGGCCTTGCCTGCTCGGGGTTTTGTGGTTGGCAAGAAGCGGCCGTGACACATCATTTCCGTCGCCATCTTCCACTTCTCTGAGTAATTGGTCTTCCATGGCGAGCTGTCTATCCTGATCTTCCATCCTAACAAGGGACGTGTCTGCGTACATGTCACTCACGCGTACATCCTTATCTGAATGACTGACGCTAAGCGCTTGACGGCGACAGGATCGAGGGGTGTGAAATAAAAGCCGAGATGAGATCGAGAGAATTGGATGACATCACCGAATAGAGCGCAATGGGTTTGAGGGCTTGCACTGGACTGTAAGGACGTTGGAGAAGTGAGATTGACTGATAGTGAATGAACGAAGATCGACCTGAGCCGACCGGCGCTGAGGACAAGAGCTATGCACTGTGCGGAAGCTCTCTAAAGCGCCTTGTGCACTGTACGACTTTCGCGTCCATCGGATCCTCGAGTTAATAACACATCAATAAGCAAGACTTGCCTGGTGGAAAGTCGAACGCTAGGTTCAAAACACATTAGCAGAGCACTACGACATCCTCTGTCGCAAAGTGCTGCGGGTTTCAACCAATTCCTCCAGTTGATGATCCTGTGCATTTGAACCAGTCGCAACGACACCGTTCTCGGCTGGTCCCCCATCTGTGCTGTCCAAGCCGAGCCGAGCCACTTCATGTTCTTTACTCAGGTGGTGTGCACCGATGAAGAAACCTAGGAAGACACTGACACCTGAGAATGCTGTGTACTGCAAGATTTCAGCATCAACACAACAAATCCGTCAAAGATAGCAACTGACCATAATCCACATCTTATCCAGAGACTGGAAAAACGCCTTTCTGACAATGAGTTGCGCGTCGGGCGGAAGTGTCTTGATGATATCCACATGTGCCGATGCACTCGCTCCATCAAACAACCTTGCCAATTCGTGACCTAGACCTTCGACGAGCATCGATTGCTTCCTCTTGATCTCATTCTGGAACAACACCCCACCTATGACGACGGAGATGGCGGTGGAAATAGATCTGACGAAGCTCATGGCCGTGGTAGCTGCGGCAACATCTTGCGTTGGAACCACGGTCTGGACTGCGAGAAGCGGACCCTCGAAATTCATGCCCACGCCAATCCCGCTGACGATTTGGAAGGCGATAAGTTTTGTCCAGTTCCTATCCAAGTCCATGTCGATGTAAAGACCAGTGCCAAGAGTCATGATGATCAAACCAAAGTGAACAGCCGGCAGGTACTTGCCTGTCAGCTGGATGTAAGCCCCAGTTACCGCAGCAGTGATGGTGATTGCCAGAATGAATGGCAGCAGGTAAGTTCCAGAGCGAAGAGGGCTTGCCAATAGCACGGCCTGAAAGTACAGCGGTAGGTAGTACGCTACTCCCATGAAGACAAACCCGTGGAAGAAGCAGACGCCATATGCCGCGGATGATGACCAGGAGCGGAAGAGGTGGACTGGAATCACTGGATGTTCCGCCACCTTCCACTCATTGAGCACAAACAGGACTCCGGTGACGACGCCGAATACCATGAGGCAGACGACAGGTACTGAGTTCCACGGCTCGTAAACACCACCCAAGTACAGTCCGAGCAGTAGCATTAAGGTTGCACCGATGACAAGAACTCCACCAGACCAGTCGATAGCTTTCAAGCCCGCCCAGATTGGAGTCTGGGGCGAAGGAAGCTTCAGTGTGAAGATGAGGACGAGGAATACCACCGCAGTAATCGGCACTGTTTGGTTAGTGTATTGTTCTCGTCTTGCAGAGAAGAGTACGTACGATTAATCCAGAAACACCATCTCCAGCTGTTCGACGGATGAGTGAGTGTCACCAAAGGGCTACTTTCGCGAGATCTCACCTTGCCTCGTCTGTTAACACACCACCCAAAACCGGCCCAATCCCAGACGCCACTGCCCAAACGATAGATGTGAGTCCATAATAGAGCCCGCGGTCTCTCTGAGAGAACATGTCGCCAATTAGAATATTGACCATGGTCCCCATCCCAGCAGCTCCGAGGCCCTGAACGGCTCTCCCAGCGATGAAGACGGCAAGGTCATCGACAAGGGCGCAGATAAGGCTTCCCGTAAAGAAGATTGCATTGGCAATCAATAAGATGGGCTTTCGCCCCCAGATATCCGAGAATTTCCCCCAGGACGGCGTGCTGGCTGTGTGTGCCAGGACATATGAAGTGCCGATCCAGGTGTAGCCCGAGTCGGACGCGAAGTGGGCGGCAATGGTTGGAAGAGCGGTGGACACGATGGTGATTTCGAGGGCAGAAAGGAAGACACAGGCGCAGAGTGAGGTCATGATAGTAGCGGTTTGTGCCATGGATCGCTTTGTGCCAGATGGCGATGGGACGGGGTCGTCGTGCGTTGCATCTGTGGTGGCATGGTTGTTGCTGCTGTTTTCATTTTGAGCCTCAGAGCTCCGAGGTTGAGTCTTAACATGCGACCGTGAGAAGACAGGGTCATTTGTATGATCCGGCGACGAGATGCTGTTCCTTGGCAATTCCTGAGATGCCGGGCTAGCAATCTCAACCGTCGTTTGCGACATGGCAGCCAAGACTAGCCGATCAATAGTTTCGGTAGACGATAGTAAAAAAGAACTGGAAAAGAGATCTTTTGAATGATGGGATTAAAAGGAAGAAAGAATTGAAAGGGGTTCTCAAAAACGGCTTTGTTGGGAGACTTTTATGACGTGACCCATGAACCTGATGCCTGCTCGTGAATGCGATCGGATTCAGCATCGGATTGTGTCGGATTCACGTCGCATTGCGGCGCTGAGTGCTGACCACGCAAGCAATGGATCGACCGAGTTGTACAGACCCCGGTCCAACGTCTCACCTTTATTTTATCGATGATTACTTAAGAATGCTCCAGAATTTCCCGTACTTAATTGTGAGTTTTTGAGCTTCGACGTTGATGGTTGTTGACTTCGCGGAATTAAAGTCGTTAAGCAAACGGGCCAAGAGAGAGTTGTTTCACGGAAAAGAGAAAATCGACGTAATTCCACAGCCCCCAATACTGCAACCTACTTACTTACTACTAGCTAACATAAGTTATGAATTAAGTGTGTTCATGATTATGTAAAAGGGAGGCCATTTCATGGAATAACAGCCTTCGCCCCGTGGCGTCCATCGCAGCCCATTTTCGTCTACCCTGTCAAATACCTACCTATCTCCTACTCAATCACATTTTTATTTGCAGCAGCTTCTTTAAATTAGGTCTCCTCAAGCTTCCATAAATGAGCACGTGATTTACCAAAGGGGCCAATCACTGGACGCCATGCTTCAAGTATGTGCCAGCTCCTCGTTATACGGTTGCCTCAAACCATGCGGGGATAAATTCGGCCGTCAGCCTTGCTCAGCCTCAACCCGTCTTTGAGGCTGTTCTCTCCGCCCGGTCTGTCAACTCTTTCAGCCGTCATCAATCTCGTCTCCGGGACAAAACTCTTCGAAGGGGGTCTCTTCTGAGCCGACCTGGGCCCTGCCCTGCTCAACACCCAGACCGGCTAGCTAGAAAGCTTCCTAGGTGCCGAGAAGGATATCCCACCATATGCGATCCTGTCACATACCTGGGGGAAACCCGAAATTCTCTTCCGGGACCTCAGGGAGAAGGATCTCGACAAGTTGAAGCGGAATCCCGCTTTCGTCAAGGTTAAGCAGAGCTGTAACCGTGCGCAAGAGGATGGATTTGACTATATCTGGATCGACACCTGCTGCATCGAGAAGAGCAGCAGCGCAGACCTTTCCGAGGCCATCAATTCCATGTTCAAGTGGTATTTGCAATCATCTGTGTGTTATGTCTTTCTAGAGGATTTCACAGCACAGAGTTCACCTAGTCAGCCATTCGACATCAATCTCCAACTGAAGGACCTCTCCAATTGTCAGTGGTTCACGCGAGGATGGACCCTCCAAGAGCTGATCGCTCCTCGAGAAGTCCACTTTTTTGACGAAAAATGGTTTTTGTTCGGCTTTTGAAACAGCAACCTGCTTGACCACCTTGACCGCCTGACTGGTATTCGACCCCGAGTATTCTCTGCGAGCCGATGTTCTTGTTCTAGGGAGATTCCGGACTCCTTGGTTCGCGATGTGCATGGGCTGCGGCGAACGGGACAAACTTCCTCAGACCTTGGACACATTTGCCGTGTCTGTCAAAATGAGTTGGGCATCGAATCGAACCACCACACGGAAAGAAGGTACTGCTTACTGCCTTCTCGGATTGTTCGACGTCAACATGCCGTTACTCTATGGAGAGGGTAAAAAAGCATTCATACGCCTCCAACATGCAATCACAAGACAGTCCAGAGACCAGTCTATTCTCCTATGGCGGACTCATCGGGCAAACCAGCGCATGGCTATGGGCTGCCTGGCTTCCAGTCCCATGGATTTCAAGGACCCTTTGCCCATTCCCGGACGACCCACGCTTGAAGTCATCAGCCAGTCATGTGTGGTCGATTCACTTGGTAGCCTTTCGTCTGTTGACATGACAGATACGAGTGTGAGAGCAACCATCTGGATTTGTCGTTGCCTACGCCAAAAATGACACGATTATCTTTAGGGAATCTCTTTGGCTTGGCATCCTCGATTTATCCCTGGAAAATGACTATTTGGGTCGGCCTGCAATCTTCCTCGAGCATATGGGAGAACCTAGCCACTATCGCCGAGTCAATAACGACATCACTATGCGAATCGATCCAAGGGCTGGCCATATCACACTGGAACTAGAAATAGAAGGTTATGATTCTGATGATAAGTCATGGGGCAAGTGGTCTCTATGTCACCTGTCTGTGATCTTAGCTAACAACTTCACGTGTAGTTGAAGCATCTCTACAAGAGGCCCACAAAACCGACGTGGAAATCTTTATCAAAGAGATGCCCAAGGGATCTCTATCGCCGTCTCAAGACCTTGGCCCTTCTGGGGATCCTCTTTATATTTTATTCAAAACGGGAAGCGATGTCTCAATCGACGGTCAGGTTGATGAAGGTTTCCCAGCTTATAATCTGCATTCGGAGCCAGTACCCCAAAACTGGGCTCCATGGGGGTTCATACCATACATACATACTCCATGGCGACTCTTTGGCGGTGTTCACTTTCTGAGCCTCCGACGTGAGGGGCTGCGCCGAGCCCGTATTGCGATTACGTGGGGCGTTCAACGTAAAGATCCCAACTCGAGGGAACGCGAGAGGGAGCTCTGGTGTCGTGTTTTTGACATGGACGCACTTATCGAGGCCACAGATTATGTCGGGACTCGTTCAAGAGTGAGAAATTCCCTGTCTTCTCACGACACTGATTACTACATGGAGCCCTATCGCAAGGTACTATGCGAATCGCGCTTTGAGAGACTGCCAGTTAAACATCAAGGATGTTCCAAGAGTTTATTCCCAAGCGACGGTGGCACAGGCTGGGATCAAGATGGGTTGAGAAATGTAATGGAAGATTCTCGCTTTGCGGTGGACCTGACGGTCAAGGCTTCTCGCATAGAAGCACTGGGGCGTACGCTTTGGGAGCTAACAATCAATTTCAAGACGAGAGAGAAGGAGGTGGTGGTTACTCAGAGCTCTTCCCCTCGACTACCCCGTTATCTACGAGTCTTGGAGCGGTCAAACAACAACACACACGTTAGATTCATACCTTGAGTGATTATAATAACAAAATTCTCATTTTGCGGATGTACTACTAGCCATATACCTAGGCATGTTTGGCACTAAGCCTAAGTCGCCTTTGACACTCGTTGAGGGCAAATACAGTGGGTGTGTATAGCTTCACTAAATCTTATAAAGCAATCGTATGTAGGCAATGTACTGGCTGGAATAGTGACGGAAAAGAGTGAGATAGGCTTAGACGGGTCACATCACGGGCTCAAGTGCGAAGAGATCAATGGTGCTAGTTATAGCATCTTGCTGTGTTATCTGCTGTATGCTATCCGCCGCGTTGCTTTGATCTATCTGATGGTATTGACTGAGGTTAAAAAGAACACGGCATATGCCATGCGTTTTAACTTAGGGGGCTTAGATGAGATGGCGGCTGGGAAATATGTACCTACCACAACCATTCATCGTATAATATGATCCAAACAGCATTCAGCACTTAGGGAGTCAGAAGAACAATCTTTCCAAAGGCCGTATGCTCAACCGCCGTCTCCGCACACTCATCCCACTCCTCCAGCTTGAACGTCCCCGCAACCTCATACCCATTCTCCTTACCCAGCTTCACTTGCCCACCCTCCAACAACCGGATGACCTGCCTAACATCATCACGCTCGTACATGAAACCGCCCTTGATCGTCAAGCTGCGATACAGCAGCACCGGCCACGGAAAGGGGATATTGGCATCGCCACGTCCGCCCATCAGCACGATGCGCCCGTATGGCCGCACCGCCATCATGCACGCCGTGACGCCCGTCGACCCCGTGGCGGCCGGCGGCGAGAGATCGAGGAAAACGTCTGGGGCGTGTGACCCTGCGGCGGCGGTGATAGCGGCGGTGTCGGTGGCGGTGTCGCCGCTGAATTGCACGGTGGTGACGGAGGGGAATGTAGCCTTGATCTTGGCTAGGCCAGCCTCTGAGCGGGAGACAGCGATGACGTTCGCGCCCATGGCGACCGCAGTAGCGATGGCGGCGCCGGAGAAGAGGCCTGTGGCTGGGGATACAATGACGGTCTCGCCGGCCTGGAGATTAACGCTGCGGAAGCCGCCGTACGGTACGGTCAGGGCGGCGAAGTGGGTGATGTCGTTGATGGAGTATCCCAGCGCTCCATCACTCACGGGACCGCACAAACGCTTCTCGTCGAGAACGTACGTATTCTCCATCGGGACGCGGACATACTCAGCATAAGACCCATTACGCCACGCAAGATGAAGCTTCTTCGTCTCAGGGGCTGACCCATCATGCATGCTCCAAAGGATCTGGACAGTGGGGTCATCGCGAGCGCGGACAAAGGTATCAACAACGACGAGCTGGCCCTCCGAAAGAACGGTGGCATCCGGGCCGACGGCAGCGATGCGACCGATGCAGTAGCCGCCGGCGATGAGCGGCCGGGGCTGGGTGAAGGCATGCGAGTTGCCGTCGCTGCGGAGCATGCGCACGAGGTTGGGGTTGGCCTGGGCGGCGAGCACGCGGATTATGACGGCGCCGAAGGTGGGTGAGGGTACGGGAAGGGCGGTGTCGAGCTTGATGGTGTTGTCTTCGTGGAGGACGAGGCCTTTCATGGTGGTTGGGAGGGCCATGGTGGAGGATGAGTGGAAGGTAGGTAGGCTTTTCAAGTCTTGGATCTTTTTTCTCGACTTTGAGCGTTGGTTCTCAAGGAATGGCTCAGTTGAAAGGACTCTATGTGAGTTGAATCGAATAAAGCTATTAACACGGCTTCACGGAAAGCCCTTTTATACACAAACGCTTCTCCCCGACCTTCACCACCGGGCGGCATCCTCACCTCCGTAACCGGCCCCAGCAACGGAGTTAACAAGCCATCTCCATTCAACGACATGATCCTGACGATAATGGGCGCACAATGGGCTGGCAAGTCCCATGTCCATATCGTCAAGAAAGCGGTTCCTTCATGAAGCTCAGTTGTCGGAGGAGTTGCGAGAATACGAAACCGGGTTAGACCAATTGGGCTTGTGGCCTAAAGGGGTATAGCGCCCGGGGCCGGAGTGGAGACACGGCGTCCGGGCTGTTGTCCAGGAGTTTGATGAATGATGAAGGGGCATTGGGTTGATGGAGATGAAGTTGTTAAGTCCGAGGATTGCAATCCGCAGAGCATACCGTCGGCAAGTTAAACTGTCCGTTGTCTCTTCGTCTCTCCATTCACAGCACGTGCGGTGTCACGAGAACAAACTGGATTTACTTCGTACCCTGGCTTCAAGTCGCGGATCCGCGTGACGCTTTGGTGTTTAGGATAGACACGGAATGACGTCGAGGGTTATGTGAGAGTGTGGCTCGGCAGTGACAAGGCGATTAGCCACCTTAGGCAGCATGTGGCTGATTCCCATCGACGCTCACTCACCTGTCAACCTTTATCCCAATTGTGTCATTGTCGTCTATTGTTTAGCTAGAACGCCCGACAGAGTGCCTCTTCTCTCCTAGATGCAGCCAGTCGGCACTTCGTCTTATCGCCCTCTCGCAGCCAATCCAAACAGGCATTAACTTACCTCGCTTCAGCCGCATGCATGATCAGATCAGTCACCCCAGCGTCAAAATACTCACCAGGGCCAAACGACTGGACGGGTAGAACTCAGGACGAAAGCCGTTCTCCCAGCTGAATGTGACTCCGCATGCTTGGCACCGGCGCCGGCGCAACGCACACGGGCGAATCACGACGCCGAAGGGCTGTGCTGACAGGGGGCCATGCGCGCCCGGTGCAACCCCTTGTGCAGCGCGCGCCACTTGAACAAGACAAGAGAAAAAGACTCGAGGAGGAGGTTGGGGATGGGGGATGTGCAAGGCGCTAGAACTGGGTGCAGCAGTGCAGAGACTCATCGATACCAATTGGTGCTTTTCTTGAAGCCGTCTGTGAGAAACGCCCGAGACTTGCAGTCAAGTGAACAAACGAACGACCCAAGATCGACCGGGCGGGGGATGAACCGGGACCAAGTTCCAAAAATATCTCGACTCTTGTTCGCCCTTGTCGTGTTAGTGCAGCAAAGCCCCTCCCATCCCCTCCGTCCTGTCTTAGTCCCAGTCCGAACGCGATCCCATGGCCAGGCTCATTCTTGTCATGTGCGATTGTCTTTTCCTGTCGTGCTTCTTGCTTCCTCGCTCGCTTTCTCTCCCTTTCTTCTATCCACGTGTTTGCTTGCTGGAATGAGTAGATCCACGTGAATGTCGTGCCGCAACACCACCGCCGAGAGGCCATAGTACTCGTACACACCTCAACTCAGCCCCCCCACGCCAATCAATCATGGGCTGGTTCTCCAAGAAAAAGACCAAAAAGACGTCCTCGTCCCAGGCCAAGCCGCAACAGGTCGCACAGAAACCGTCTTTTGCAGCTCCTCCGAACGTCTACTCTACGCGCCCACAACCGCCGCTGCCACAGCAAAGACCACTGCCGCGCCCGAATCTTCCGTACGGACATCAGTATGGAGCGCAGTCGCAACCTCACTTCCAGCCTGCCGGCTATCTGCCTGCGCCGTCGGGATGGACTCCCCCGGTGCCGAGTTATCAGCCGGTTATTGTGAACCACCAACACTACTACTTGGGAGGAGGAGGAGGGGGACAGCAGCAACAACTCCAACAACACCAACAACACCAGCCACAACAACCACAACATCCTCAACAACTACACCACTCTCCTCCATCCAACCAATCCCTCCGGCCTCCTCCCCAACCCCATCCCTACCAGCAACAACAGGCACAACAACCTCAACAACAAAACCACTCCCCCCTCGGCCGCTTCACCGGCTCCATGGTCAACCTCACCAAAGACATGGTCCCCGCCATCCCGCAACTCTACGACGACGGCCTCTCCGTCTGGCACGGCTGCAACCAGCTCGCCACCTCCACCGCCGCCAAGTACGACCAGGTCTATAGCCGCTTCAACAACGTCATGACCCTCATCGACACCGAGATGTGCCACGGCAACGAGAACGACCTTTTCAACTGCCATTCTGAGCCCCAGGCTTCCTCCCCGAGCAACAGCCCGCCGCTGACCCAGGACCGAGGCTTTAGTAGCTCCAAGCCCAAGAAGTCGCTGAAGCCGAAAAAGTCCCAGTCCTCCAATGTCGCTGCTTCTGTCGTGTCCGGCAACTACTTCTCCAAGGTCGAGTTCTACGCCAATTCCAAGCTTCCGCGGGACCTCCCCCGGCTCGTCCTGTACGTATTTATCTGCTCCGTCGTCTTATCCCCGGGCAATCATACTGACTTCACAACAGCTATCCCTCGACCTGGCCGATTCTCACCCTCGCCGCCCGGTACTCGCAGGGCGTCTACAACCGGCCCACAGGCGCCGAGCTCGATGCCCACGTCTCAGGCGACTGGCTCATGGGCACCAAGGCCATGTGCATCAAGTCGGTCCCCATGGACCACATGAACACCATCGTCTTCGCCATCCGCGGCACCGCCTCGTTTATGGACTGGGCCGTCAACCTCAACACCGCCCCCGTCAGCCCGCTCAGCTTCCTCGACGACCCCGGCAATCTCTGCCATGCCGGCTTCCTGTCCGTGGCCAAGAAGATGGTCCGCCCCGTTGCCGCACGTCTGCGCCAGCTGTTGCGAGAGGATCCGTCCCGGTCCAAGTACAGCCTATTGATCACGGGGCACTCGGCCGGCGGCGCCGTGGCCTCGCTGCTGTACTCGCACATGCTTGCCGAGACCAAGGACGCCGAGAGCGAGCTCAACATCCTAACGGGCCGCTTCAAGCGCATCCATTGCGTGACCTTTGGAACACCGCCCGTGAGCTTACTGCCGCTGACCAAGCCGAACCAACCGCACCTGAAAAACAGCCTGTTCTTAAGCTTCGTCAACGAGGGCGACCCTGTCGTTCGCGCCGACAAGGCATACGTCAAGAGCCTGATCGAGCTTCTAACCTCCCCATTGCCACTCCTCACCTTGACCAAGACCAAGGACCAGCGAGGCAGGAAAAGCTCCTCCGACAGCCGAAAATCCCGGTCCAAGTCGGCGCCGGCGTCCAAATCCCGCTCGCGATCCGACTCAACCCCGGAAAAGCCCCGGTGGAATGTACCGCCCTGTACGCTCAGCAACGCCGGCCGGCTCATCGTCCTCCGATCCGGTGACGCCAAGGCCCGGCCCAAGGACCGCAAGACGGTCTCGGAGCGCCTGAAGGAGGGCGTCGTCGCTGTGACGTGCCAGGAAGAACAGCTGCGCAGTGTGATTTGGGGCGATCCCGTGTGTCATCTGATGAGCCTCTACGCTGGTCGGGTTGAGGCTCTCGCGGTGGAATCCGTGACTGGAAAGGGCCGTTGAAGGGGATTCGATGTACTAACAACAAAGCAACAATGAGGTGGAGACCCTCGTCCTTTTTCTTTCTTTCTTCTTCTTCTTGACGCAGTTTGGATGCTACAGATACCACGGCTGAATTTGGATACGGCGAGAATCGAAAACAACGCGATATACTGGGACTTAACGACTTTTATGATACCATGGGGTTACTGGATGTGTAATCTTGGCGTTGTTAAAATTGTCTACTAGCTTATTAGCTATAATCAACAGTGCAATTTACCATTATTACTATCCCTAGGTCTATTCGTGTATTCGGTGACTGTGGAACTAACTCGTTGTTTCAAGTCTCCTCTCGGCACAAGACGGCTTACTTCGATACTTTATCACTACCGACCTTCTTCTAAGCCTTTCGTCGCAACACCTCAGTTTCACTTATCGGTATCCAATCACCGTGGAGGAGATATATGTATTGACGACGCGGTGCCTGGACTCTGAATAAGCTTGGCATGGCCGCCGATGGCGGCGCGCCCATGCTTCTTCCAGGTGGCTTGACTTGTACCCACGAGGAGAAGTGCGGTTATCCCTAGTAGGAACGATCGGTCCTGACAAAGTCGACGCCTCGGGGCTAAGGTTGGCAGTCAGGAGATGAGGAGATCAAGAGAGTGGATAATGAGGCGGAATGGCTCGCGTCAGGAGCGCGCGGAGGTCCCGGATGAGGAACCCGTGTCCGGAGCCGCTTCGGCGACGGTGAAGGCCGGCTTGGCTTGCAAGGATGAGGTGCGCCGTCGCCTTCCTCTGCGTCTACGACTCTACGGGCTGAACCTGTTGATGACCTGAAGACAAAACCTCATTGCACAGGTTCGACCTCCAACCCTTGTCATGACAGCTCTGGAGGATCGGCTACGTCGTATAAGCTTATCACGAGCTCTTAGTAGGTCAGTTACAACATATTTAACCAATTCATACGAACAAGACACGTCTTTTTGTTTTAACGAAGATTGCGTTCTCCTATCTATTGCTAAACGACGGGTGTTACCCCGATTTCTGTCCGTCGGGGCTCTGGAGTCCCCCTGGCTTTCCTAGCCTTCCTTTCCGATTCTTTGCGGTTCCATCTTGATTGATGTAAAGGGCCACATCCCTTTCCCATTCCCAAATGCATCAAAACGCAGATAGGCATACAATAGACTCCCATAACATCTGAATGTACATAGCTTAAAACTCCGGCACCCCTAGTAGATCCATTCGATTCCTCCAAGGAAGCAGTACCCAAGAGGTAGAATTCATGCAGTTAATCAACGCGGCTAGAAAAAGACTCAAAAAAAAAAAAAAAAAAAAGTAGAAGCGCGGATATCCAATTCGTTTGCTTGCGGTACGGCGTTGCAGTCGACCAGTATGAGCGACTAGTGTTGATGGTGAGGGTGGTGATGCAAAAGCAGCTGAGTTATGGTGCTTTATACTCCTCTTTTTTATGATAAGGATGAGTGGTGTAACAAAAGGAACAGTGTATATATGGTGACGAGCCAGAAGTAGGTCGTCAACTTCGTGACTGTTGTGGGACGATTGGGTATTCATTGGTCGCGTTTTACCGTATCGCCCCGAAATCAATCTCGCTCGGGATTGCGCCCATCCCATTGTCGGATCCCGCTCGTTGAAGCCCCTGGAAGTCGCCGACTGTTCTCATGGATGGTGGTGGGCCTTGGAGCTGGAAATTTCCCTGTCGCTGTGCTTGGCGAATGTTGTACATGCCATTTATCGGTTGTGATGGGGGCATTGCTGGTATGTTGGCCATCTGTGGTGGGCACATACCCTCATGACTATGACTTGTCTGTTGAGGAATGTGCTGGTTCTGTATTCCGTTCATAGGGTTTGACGGCGGCCCGTTGCCTATGGGACTCATCACTATGTCAGGCATCGGGGTACAAGCGAAGCCGTTCATGTTTTGAGGGTATTCAATCCCAGGCGACATGACACTGGGCGAGCTGACAAAGGATCCGTTCATTTCGGCAGACTGTTGGGTGACGGGCGGCGTTCCGTTTGAGGCATTTGAGTTCGACACTGACTCGGGTGTTCCGCCAGACATGTCCATGGGGTACTTTTTATCGTACTCCTCGACAGGAAACTTCTGACCATACTCGGGCTCCATGGACATTTGCATCTGGGGCGGAGGCTGGGCCATGCCAGCATTGCCAAAGCCATCAAAGATGTCAATGTTCGCAATGTTGGAGTTCTCGGGCGCGTTCTGGAGCATAGGGTTGGCGAGGCGGGGGAGGACCTCGGTGACCTTGGTCAGAAGCAGAGGAAGGAATCGATAGTCGCCATTTCGAGTGATGGCAACGATGCTCAGGAGCTGGTTGAGGTGCTCCCGGGGTCCGACCGCAAATGGGTCGCGTGAAGCGGGTTGGATGGCGAGAAGCTCAGTCATTGAGTAGCAAGTCTCGATCAATTTCTCAATCTGTCTAGTGTAAGCGCGAGAATCAAGACTTGGTATCGCAGCGTGAACTTACCAATCCAGAGCCAAGAAGCTCCATGCCTTGACTGGGGAACTGTGAGGCCATGCTCATGAGAAGCTCTCTGGACATGTCCATGGGATACTGGAATGAGATGGAGTCGTCGCTGTTGCTGCCGATGGTTCCGTTGCTGAGCTGCCAGGAGGTGTTCTTGAGCCACTGTTGGTTGGTTCGGAGGTCAGTCAGGTTGGAATCCTGGCACATGTATGACTGGACAAGATCGTTGAGCTGCTTCTGCAGGCCCGTGATGTGTTGGGCGGAGAGGTGGCGACGGGCCTTGTTCCAGGTTGCCGTGAAAGCATCATCAAAGGGTCGGTAGAGGTTCACCAGCATGATGAAGCCGTTCAGTTGATGAGCCAGCGGATCCGACGGATCATCTCCAATGGTTGGAGGGTGGATGGTGGCCTGTAGAGTCAAGGGGCGATGGCGTTGGATAGCATATGCTCTGTGGGAGACATGGTTAGCTTTCATTCTCGGCAAGACTCGCTGAAGCGGTCTGAACATACCTCTCAATGACCAAGAACAGCCAGAAGAGGCGTCGTCGTCGGGTGGCCTCCGCAGCGTCAAGCGGCATATAGTGCTCCTCCTTGTTCATACCAGCCATGTGGATCATGGTGGTAGCCTCCCGCAAGTAGTACCAGGCCTTCTCGTGCAGTTCCATCCCGTAATAACATCCAAAGATGAAGAAGTTGGTGGCCAGCACGTTAAGGTTGATGGAATCTTGATACTCGTAACCCTTGCGAACTCTGAGAGCCTCCTCCAGCAACAACTGACTGGAGATGAGAGTGGCACCCGGGTTCATGTCGAGGTTGTACGGGTCGTTGGCAGGCATGGTCATGCCGGGCTGGATCATAATGAAAGCGCAGAGCGAGGTCATCAAGCAGTAAGCATCTCGATTTTGCTCCATATACAACATCTGCTGTTCGACCTGGCGGCGGTCGAGAATGGGCAGTTGTGGGTAGAGGTTGTCGAAGAAGAAGGTGACGCAGTCCTTGACCAATTCGGTGGAGAGGAGGCCTGGTGTCGGGGTCATGCTGGAACTTCCAGGAGAGCATGCGATGCCGTTGATTCGGTTCTGAACCTTGGCTGAGAGACTGGTTTGTCGTTGGGTCTCGCGCAATTCGCTGATGACCTTGGCGCGGGAGCCCTTGGGGCCCTTCTTCTGAGGAATGGCATTGTAGGTACACGAAAGCTGAGCAGCGGAGCAGTTTCGGCACGGGTTGATGCCGTCACATTTGACCTTGCGGCGATGACAGGCATCACAGGCCCTCTTTACGGCCTGGGTCATGACGGGCAACGTGGGCAACGGTCGAGATCGTGAGATCGTCAAGACTCGGAGAGAGCAGTAGTTTAAGTTTGAGCGGACGAGGATCGAGTGAGATTGGCGCCGGGGGTTTCCAGGAAAACGGTACTGCGGTGGAGGACTCGAGGAGATCGTAGTGTTGCGGCGAAGAGTGTTTTGGTTTCGAGGTAGCAATCAAGCCCAAAGCCAAAAAGTCTGGGGATATTGCGGGGGGAGAGACACGAAAGGAGCCGTCGAGGAATCGATTCGATGGGCTGGGCGTTCGGATGGGCGGGGGACGTGAGGGCTATTGCAGACGTGCAGGCGTTATTCGGCCCTTTCGACTTGGACCATAATGCGGGGATCCTGGCCGGGTGGGAGATGAGGCGCTGGCGTCTGGGGTGATGTGATGCGAAACGAGGGTTGTCCTGAATTTCCCGAGGAGAGAGGCTGAACAGGTCGAATCGAGTTTGTCGTCGTGAGGCTGGAATTCTTGGTGTTGATGGCGTTGTGTTTGGTGACAGGAGAGAGTGGGTTTGATGGCGAGATGAAGGGGAGGAAGGAGATCGGTCAAGAGCCAAGGCAAGAGTGACCAGCGGGAGAGTGGGCGGCCCCAGAAGGAGACTCTGACGACGGGATGGCACGACCAGAAAAGGCGAGGGCGAAGGGCCGGAGGTACCTTCCCTTGTTCGGGCAGGCGAGACACTGTGCAGCGCGGTACGTACCGGTGCGTGCCGCGGACGAGAGGGCTCAAAGGGGAAAGGGCGCTGAGAAATTAGCAGCCCATTTGTTGGAAGGGCCAAGCCAAGGAGCCGGGAAGGAGCAGAGAAGAGTGCGAGAAAAAAAAGCAAGCCCGCCCCCCCAGACCAGAGCGAAGGTGGGAAGGTGGGAAAGTGGGGCGGAGGGGAGAGGGAGACGAGAGGCGCCCGGGGGTGGATCCCAAGTGAATTTTTGGGTGTTCGGTTGGTCTGTGTGTCCGCGGCGCAGGCACTGTACACACATGCGCAGCAGGCAGTAGATGCACGGTGTGTGAATACAGTGCGCATGCCTGGTTGAATGAGGGCGCCCCGTGACTGGGGGTGTGGGTGTGAGTGTGGGTGAGATGACACATTGGTGACATTACACAGTGTAGGGTGATTTCCTGGAGGAAGCGCGGGATGGAGACGGGGCTGGCCTAGCTGGCACGGACTTGCTCCGGCACAGCGCTCTGTTCTCGGGGGGGCTTAGGCGCGGCGCGCAGTGGAAGAGAAACATTAGGTTGGTCAAGAGCGCGGCACTGCACTGCAACAGAGATGCGCATTGCCACAGCGGACAGTGCCAATGTCCGATCCAACGGGCACGCCGTGGCCTCGTGCTCCCCATCCTCCACTGCGTGTCTTTCCAGCGAGCGATGGATGGACGAGAGGCTCTCGATGCTCGTACAAATTACAGTGGGCATTTTCGCCTGAACCAGGGGGGTAGAGGAGGAGCAGGCACGCGGAGACAACTGGCGGGGGGGGGGCCAAGACCTCGCTGTAACGTCGCACGCTACAGTGCACAGGGCAGTGCGCAGTCCGTATGTAAGTACGTAGCAATATCATGGATGGATGATGACCTGCAGCTACTTAACGAAGGGACAGGCAGGCTGCATCTGCTGTGCGACGACGTGTCCAATGAAACCGCGAGACACGGGTGCGAACTCTCTCTCCTCCTTCAGCCGTAGGGCAAGACGGGGGACGGGATTGGCGAAAGGGGGCCCAGATCCGCTTCACAATGGATGGAAACTCAGGCTCAGACCTTGAAAAACCTGGACACGACTCGACGAGACAAAGGCACCAAAAGCCACTGACAGCATCGTTCGCCTCTCCATCCAACCCTCCGATCGTAAGTACCGAGATAAATCGGGACCGAGTGCTTTTTTTTCTTCTAGTGTGAACTGTACTCCGGTGGTGCTGGCCGCATCGGGTACGCGGTCCGCCCGTCGGATACACCGTTGATTGGGCCCGAAAGATGCCAGGTACCTCGGCGCGGCAGCGCGCACTGTGCTCCAGCCTGGAACTCGCAGGAACTTGGTAGTCAGGGACAGCTGACGGATTGGCGCATGCACAGTGAGTGTACAAGCGTCACACCGTCTCCGGTGGTCCCCGTCCGGGACCTGGCGAGCGACTCTGAGCAGTTGGCATCCGGTGCTCTGTCTTCCGTGTTTCTGTCGGTCTGCTCCAGAGCTCCGTTTATTTTGACCTAACTTTGACTTCAAAAGCCCTTCAAAATCGTCCATTGTCAAGTTTCTTTCAGCTTATCAAACCATGTCTCCTCAGTTCACTCGCCCACACCAAGTCTCCACGAATTCGCCAAATCCCCAGACCCCCGGGCCGCAACTTAACTCTTCATCCGGCCATCGACCCGGACGCCTCCGGACCCGAGCCTCCGCGGTCTCGAGCCATTCTGACAATGCCCATGTTCGAAAAAAGCGGAAACACCAAGTCTCTCTTTGGGTAACTATCAGATCATGTCAACGAGTCAATGCATAATGCATTGATCATGTTACCTGTGTCCGATCAAGCCGATCGACATGGCCTCATAATTAGAGACAGAACCCACCCGTTCGACACGCGAGGCATTGATCAATCGCCACCGGATGTAGAGTCGCATTCTCGTCCAGCTGAATCCGCTCGTGGTATCTCAGACTGATTTATTTTCCCCATAATACACGTAGGCCTCGCCATTGGAATGTCTTGCCGCCTCTCTACCAGTTTTTCCCCTGTCTGTTTATGCCTCCCAATGCCCTTCAGTCCAGTCCGATGGTCTCCCGACAAACTCCGCTGCGTCAATAAGGGCATATGAAGTAGGCAATGATCGGCTGGACCATCATCGTCTGAGATATCTTTTGCCCGCCAAAGTTAACATCACGGCACGGTGAGACACAAATCTCAATCGCCTCTCATGCTAGGCTGCCTAGAGTGAACAGAGGAGACTTGTCTTTCTCTCAGCCGCTAGAGCACTTGGCACGCAGAAAGGATCCAGCACCTCAAGCGTCAGATCGTCGATACCCTCCTCTCGGACCGACAACCCCCTTACCCTGACTCGATCGATCGCAAAGATCCCTTCTAAGGCGTCGAAAATTTTCCGACTGCATTCTTAGAGTGTTCAATCACATGCTTAGGGTTCACTTGAAACAAAAAAATATATCCATAAGGTGATCAGAGTAAATGGATAGTAAAACGACGTGCCGTCTTGGCACTGATCTAGTCTATGCTAGTTCCGAAGCTATGCCCCTCTGCTCCATTCCAACATTGGCCATGTTCCGCAATGTCTCTAGCCCTTCTAAACAAACAATCTCCCATGATGGCAAAGCCATTGCCGCCCTAGATTCAGATACCCAACAAAAGAAAATCCCGTCTTCGAGACACTGGCTTTTCTACTTCCAAAGCCCATTATCAGACAAAACAAAATAAACGAACATGCCGCTATGCTCTGTTCGATTAGCTCTATTCAGCTTCCATTTCCCCCATCCGTAAGGAGGTCCGTTGCCGTCCCAGCCATGGTCGCTTCCGCGTGTGTTCCGACCTCTCTGTTCCCCTGGCGTTCAAGTGTAGGGTGGCTTCAATCCTTGCCTACCCCAAAGTCATATACCCACCCTCCCGTCACTTCCCTGTATCAAGGCTTTACATAGGCCCTCACTTGTAATCGCTTCTCTCGTTCGAGTGGTGTTGGGAGTGCGAGTCTCTCGAGCGAGCGGGTTCGTAGGCCTGGTTCTCCATCAAGTATCCGTCCATACTCGCGATTCGCTTCGCGTCCGCCTGGCGGTTGACGACGCGGCTGGGGTGGAACCAGTTGAACAGGAGACTCACGAGGCCCATGAGAAGCGCATCGAAGATGTAGAGCCAGTATTCGTTCGACTGTAGCGCTCCCTCCTTGCCCAAAACGTACTCGGCGACACGGAACACCGAACGCACCAGGATGAACAAGCTCGTGGTGTACAGGACGTAGAGCAGCTTCCTCCAGGGCACGGCGAGCTCGTATGACTTTTGGGTGGGCTTCGCTCGGATTCGTAGGTGGAAGACGAGGGTGACGATCATGAAGAAACCAAAGAACAGAATCTGGATGCAGAGGCCACCGACGATAACGTTCTCCCCCAGCTTGACGTTGTCCGAGTTCTTGGCTGTCGCGAGCATGCCACCGCCTGTAGGATGGATTGTTAGAAAGGATTCACATTATGTCACATTTGGCGTAACTCACCTCCGCTCTGAGCGAAGAAAGACAGGACATCGCCCAAGACGAAAACCTTAGTCAACCAGTTGGGCCTGATGACGGAGAGCTCTCCGGCGTCAAGGAGGACAATGATGCGGCCGAGGACCATGTAGATGGAGGCAGCATAGAGCGCCGGTCCCAGAAGCAACAAGATTGACTGGATGATATAAGGGTTCTTGGTGAAGTCAGGTGCCTCCTGCGCCGACATGGCACGCCCTACATAACCGACCGCCTCGACTGTGAACGCTGTGATTAGCCCGCGACTTCGATGTAGATTGATCCCGGGGGTGCAACTTACAGAGACAGCCGATGACGAACGGGATGAAGTACCATGTTCGGTTGCGGGTGAGTTGCCATATGTGAAGCAGCGCCGAAAGGCCGAACAGCACCACGAAGATGGCCGCCGCGGGCAACGACGGATCGTAGTTGTAAAAGGTGAAGGAGGTTTCTGACATATTGTCGAGGAGAACCGTGCGTGTGCCGGCGAGGTTATCGGATTCTGGTGTTGCGCCTTGTCAAAGTGTTGGCAAGAGGATATTTGGCTTGGAAGACAGATTTGTTCTTCTTCTTCTGCTCCATGATATATATATCTGCGGATCCGTGGAAACGCTTTGTTGCGACGTTTCTCCTTGCTTTCATCTCGACGTATTCATAGCGCCCAACCCTATACGCGGAGGCCAGCTCCTGTATTCCCCAAGGTACTTTTACACACTGACGCAGGTACGCTGGCCACTAAATCCTAGGGGTGATGGGTGCTTCACAACATTGACCAAGTTGCTGCACATAACTCTTGAACCATTAAAGTGTTTTCACAATGGCGAGGGCTTTTGAAAATTCTGTTTTCCTACATTTTCGTCGTTCAGCAGTTATGTCGAGTGAACTTGTCGGTGTTGAGATACCGCCATCACTCGCGTAGGTACCTACGACTAGTGACTAGTACGAAGAATTCGTACACCGTCAAATTTAGTAGCAACGAGCATCTCCGAAGCTAAACGTGGAGCCGCTACAGACTCAGCCCAGCCGTAACATACTGGAAATACGCGTATCAGCGTATTCGTCAGCGCCACACGGAGCCTCTCTCGTCTTGACAATCTCGAAACCGGCAGACCATGTAAGGCGAAACGTGCCAGAGCGGACCCTGAGGAATCCTGAGAGCCAAACCCGTTGCTTTCTATACGCGTTCCGCGGCGATACCCGAGTTATCGGAGCGAGCTATACTCGGCCCCGTTCGAGTCTCATCCCTTTTGATGACGCTTCTGTCCTCATCATGGACGTTCCCCCTTGCATGATGGTGGAATCCATGTGCCGGGCTATGGCTATTCTCAGAACGAGTAATCTGTACTCGTTTTTGTTTTCCGATCTGCCTTGGCTCCGCGGGTATGCTAGTCGTTGGTGGAGATGGTTCGCGGTGGACAGAAGCTTCAAATACGGAGGCGTCGCGACATCCGCGTTTGGTTGCTAGAAATGGGACATTGATACAACACGGCTGCAATCTTCGACCTGTGCCTTATTTTATGGATCTTTGTCCTTCATTCTATTTCCAGTCATCGCAAACCGTGTCTCCATGGCGAACTTCAAGGGCACCCATGACGGAGCCCCTCCATCGCCTTACAGCGATCTGCCGGAGGTAGTCCCCGACGACTATTTGCCTTCGTATGACGCCGTCGTCAGAGACGATTCACTTCAACAAACCGCCGTAAGAGGTATTGTGTTTTTGATTCACCGGTACTTCAGTTTGCACCGCTGACAATGGAACAGATGATGGCCGTGTCGACGTTGACCTAAACTCCCGATTTTGTCGAACGCTTTCGCGATTCATCCCCGACCTCAAAACCCCACTACCAGAAGTCCAGGAACCACCACCGCAGTATTACGCAGAACTTGCAGGAGAATCATCAACGCCGCCTCGAATCCACATCAAGCTTAACATCGTCATCCAGGTCGTCGGCAGCCGCGGCGACGTCCAGCCCTTTGTGGCGCTCGGCAACGAACTCCAAAAACACGGCCACCGCGTGCGCCTCGCAACACATAATGTCTTCCAATCCTTCGTGCGCGACGCGGGGCTCGAGTTCTATCCCATCGGCGGCAACCCGTCCGAGCTGATGGCGTATATGGTGCGCAACCCGGGCCTGATCCCCAGCTTGAAGACGCTCCGCGGCGGCGAGATCCAGAAGAAGCGCGACATAGTTGCCGAGATGCTCAACGGGTGCTGGCAGTCCTGTCTGAAGCCGGACCCGGTGAGTGGCAGGCCGTTCGTTGCGGATGCCATCATCGCCAATCCCCCCAGCTTCGCCCATGTGCACTGCGCGCAGGCGATGAAGATCCCCGTCCACCTCATGTTCACCATGCCTTGGACTAGCACGAGGGCCTTCTCTCACCCTCTAGCGAACTTGAAGTTTGGCGAAAAGGCGGGAATGAGTCCAGAAATGGCAAATTACGTGTCGTACAGTGTCGTGGAGTGGCTAACTTGGCAAGGGCATGTCTTCTTTTTTATTTTCTCAAGGCCTCTCCGTTCCAGGTGCTAACTCCGCGATAGACTTGGAGATGTCATCAACGACTGGCGCAAGACAATTGACCTGGAGCCTGTGCCAGTATCCGAAGGCCCTCTGCTGGCTGAAACGCTTAAAATCCCCTTCACATATTGCTGGTCCCCAGCGTTGGTCGGCAAACCTAGGGATTGGCCATCATATATCGGTAGGCATTGTTTACAGCACGCATACAGGTACGGGACTAATGTCGGTTAGACGTATGTGGTTTCTTCTTTCGGGAACCGCCAAACTATACACCTCCCGCCGACCTCGCAAACTTCCTCGCTCAAGGCCCGACGCCTATCTACATCGGCTTCGGAAGCATCGTGATTGATGATCCAGAACGCATGACCAAGATTCTCGTCGAGGCTGTCCGCCGAACCGGCGTCCGTGCCATCATTTCCAAGGGCTGGAGCAACCTAGGCGGCGTGGACGAGAAGGATGTTTTCTTCCTTGGGGATTGCCCTCACGAGTGGCTGTTCGAGAACGTCAGCGCCGTCTTTCACCACGGCGGTGCTGGAACTACAGCATGCGGTCTCCTGAACGGCAAGCCAACGACCATCGTTCCCTTTTTCGGAGAGTTCGTAAACCCCATCCAACATGGCTTGTGAGTCTGCTAACATACAACAGCCAGCCGTTCTGGGGAGAGATGGTCGCGGCGTCAGGGGCTGGTCCATTCCCAATTCCTCAGAAACGACTCAACGTCGAGAACCTCTCCGAAGCCATCAAATTCTGTCTCACCCCTCAAGCTGCGGTCGCTGCTGCAGGGCTGGCGTCGAGGATGAAGAGCGAGAGCGACGTCGAAACTGCTGTGCGATCGTTTCACGCCAACCTGCCGCTGGAAAACCTGCAATGCGACATTCTGAGGAACGAACCTGCTTCCTGGGTCTGTAAGCGAGGCAAGAAACACATCAAACTATCGAAGTTGGCGGCAGGCGTTCTGTTCCAGCATCTGAAGGTTGACCCAAAGAAGATCCATCTGTGAGTTCTCTTCTCACATCTGCTGGCACCGAGTGTTAACAATTCGGGTTCTAGCAACGAGGCGAAAACCATCAGGATAGATAATCGCCGATGGGACCCCGTTACTGGAACCGCGTCCGCGCTGCTGGGGACTTCCAGTGATATGGCCAGGGCCACCGCTGACATCGTCCGGAAGCCGATTCAGACTTACCAACAACGCAAGGCCATCCAACCCAGCGACATCATGCCCGAGCCCGGAAGTTCGCCCAGAGCAGGCCTCCAACACGGCGCTGTTCCTCGAGGGACGCCTTCACCCGGCGGCCGCGGCTGCATGAGCACGGCCGGCGCGATTGCTTCGGCTTCGGCGTCCGGAGTAGGCGGTTTCTTCAAGTCCTACGGCCGAGGGTTCTACCTAGACATCCCGCTTGCCGTCACCGAAGGATTCCGCGCGGTCCCGGCCCTCTACGGCGAGCGCGTCCCCGAGCATGAGCCTGTCAAGGACTGGCAGTCCGGCGCACGAGTTGCAGGCAACAACTTCGTACGAGGCATGTCCGAAGGCTTCTCGGACCTGGTCGTCCAGCCGTACAAAGGGGGGCAAGAAGGCGGCGCTCTTGGAGCGGCGAAGGGCGTGGGCAAGGGCTTGCTCGGAATGGCCAGCAAGACAGCTTCAGGTATGTGCTTTATTTTAAGGACCCGAGACGGATGCAGAGACTAACATGCACGATGAAGCCGCCGTCGGAATCGTTGCGTATCCCGGCCACGGGATCTACCAGAGCGTGCGGACGCTCGTCAAATCCAAGACTCGGCAGCAAATAATGAGTGCTCGACGCCAGGAAGGAGACTATCTCGTTATGAACCCCGGAAAAGTGCCCATTGACGTGGCTTTCATTTCATCCGAGTTTGGGACTCTGTGTCAGAAGGACTCAGGACCGCAACGACCAATCTCCCGCGGCGATGTCTAACAGAAGCTTTCGCGAAACGAGAAGGTCACCCGCCCTGCTTTACGATAAGTGCATTTTGGCGTTTGCTCTGAAGATACCCGAAATATATAGAAATAAATACTAGATTCTCTGTCGTGAGTTTTGGTGTATCCTCTCGCGGTTGATGCAACTCAGCTCACCGAGACTCGCCAGTTCAACCATCACGAGACGCCTTACCCAGTGCGACGACCGCGTCCCGCCACCACAGTGCGTTCCTACTCACTAAAATAGCTCCGTGGCCTCTGTCATGCTGCGCACTGTATACCTCGACAAGTCTGTCCGGGGTCTCCTTGTGGTGGGCCGAACCAATCTCTGCAGGCGTCCAGCTGAGTGGCCTCATCGTGCAGTAGCTGCCGGGGTGGCCGTGCTTAGTTCAGCTTCGAGAAGACACTGGCGTCCGTTAGGTCGTGTGCTCGGCATTCGCTGTGTCCTCGGGCGTGACTCGTGAGGCAAAAAGCCCCTTGGCAAGTTCGCCCTCGCATTTGCGCACGGGACGGGACACAAAAACAAGGCTTTCAGAGTTGGGCATCTCGTTCGCAGACGGAAATGGTCTCAGTCTCCTCGCTCGCTCCTCGGCATTGATCCCTCATCCTGTCGTCCCGTCCCTTCTCGCCGTGGCGCCGACCCCTTCATCAACGCGGAGAACCGCTCCAGCCTAAACTCCCTAGAGGGAATAATCCCTGTTCTTCTCCCCACCGCTAGACCCAGCGCAACCTGGTGCGTTCATGGTCGGTCCGAAAAGGCCCTGGCTAGCCCTCTCGGCTTCCTGCAAGGCTGAGAATGAAAACGCCATCTGGGGAATCCGTCTGTTCTTCGGCGTCCCCCGAAGTGTCAGCGGCAGTTAGAAGCTGGGGAAGCGGTCCCTCCGCCGACCCTCGATTGCGGACTGCCGGGAGATCGCTTGATAAAGTCAAGTCCCGATACGCAGCATTCCACAATATTGGCGCCTCGGGGAATTCGGGAGAGCATGCGTAGGATGTCTTGCCCCGAGTCTCCGGGCTCCACACATGGCGGAGATATTAGCGTTGTAATGTCTCGAAATGCCACCCCGAACCGTTACGTACGAACATTCTTCTTCTTCAAAAAGAAAGTCGTCAATTAATTGATTAGTGACCATTCCGAATAGAAGGTATAATAGAGTAATGCCGGCCAATGGCGTGCTTCTTCCAACCGCTTAAATTCACTACAACTATTCTGACAAATTCCTGTGGGCAATAGGAGTTCTAAGCTCTCCAGCAACAAGACCTGGAACCACAACATCACAAATCTTTCTCCGACCCCAGTGCTCAGCATTTGGCAGTAATTATCGCCAGATCTTATAGAAAAGCCAGGCAATTCAAGGGGTACTTTTGGCTCATCGGAGAGTGTCTAACGTGATGATGTTCCTTTCAAATGTTTTACCCTATAGGTTTATCCAAAACAACCATCTCGTCTCATTTTTATTTTGAGCACCATAAAATGCGATAGTCATATGTAAAAGCAATCCCACTAATCGGTTTAGGTTTTTTGCTTGTTCCACTGAAAAAAGAGACTGATCGACCTCCCAGAGAAGTTGGCAGTCGCTCACCTCTGCCAGAAATAACCACCGAGTCAAGTTATGATGCTGGGCGACAACGCCGCTATTTAGGATTAAGTTTGAATTACCAATCTGGACGCAATGATAAGGTACCTCAAGTTACGTTCTGGGGTCACGGCGAAGGTTTTGGATTGCACTTGCGATTCAACAAAGGTACAGTATTATCGTAAACACTCGGCTGCCTGAAGAGGGCAACATAATGAGGATAATAAGGTAGGCAGGAGATAGGGATTTTATGTGTACAGAAGAGGATTTATTTTTCAACCTACAAGCCCCCTTATGTCCCTCAAAGTCCTAAATATATGTGTCGTTACGATTAGGGCGAAGGCTGAGATAGAGCACAACTAAGTTAGGGGGCGAGAAAGTTGGCCTGGAGTTAGTGTCTCGGCTACAGTGGTTCTTGGAAAGGTATTCTAGTCCTTGCATAAGAGTGTTGTACTGTTATAATGGAAAATTGGTTGTACTGACTTTGGACGTTGAGCCCCTCTGAGTCACCATTACGCAGTAACAAATCATTCAGGATCCAGAAGACCGGGGAAGGATCTGATTACACGAATTGTGATCATACTCAACAAATATTCAAACATGTTGAAGTTGAAAAAGGGTTAGCCCAGACGTTTCGAAACTCTTAGAACCAACCGATTAACTCCTTTACCTTGTACTCACGTGGATTCTTGCTAGGGGTCGTCTCTGAGCCCTGTCAGCCGCAACGATTAACGAGTAAATAGAACCAATTACAATACTTTCTCGAGAATGTGGGGTAAGATCTAGGGATGCAATGCGACTTATGCAATCACCCTGGTACCTGCATCAATGTCTCGAACGACATCGCAGCGAGGGCGGGAAGGGTGAGCACATGATCCACTTCGAGGAGTTATCCCACCTATCAAGGGAATCATCAAATGAGAGCGGCCACTGAATGTAAGACTTTCCGGTAGCTGAGCCGTGATGAGCATGATGACCTGGTTGACCGGGTTCTAGAGCATGTAAGGGACAGCGGTGAGAGTCTTAGGCAAGGGAGTCATTGGGCTAGTTCTGAAAAGGAGCTCGTAGCCGTATATTGACGAGAGTTTTCAAGAGAATGGTCCAAGGGGTCCCTATCATCAAGTCGGTAGTCGGTGGAAATACCCTCCTATCTGTCACTTTACGCCGTTTGCAGAGCTTCACGGATATCAAACGGGGATGGCTCACAATTATCACCGGGCAACCGGCTCCGCATGTTGACTTCGTTCCGACAGTCACTGATTGAATTACGGAGATTTCCCAATGAATACCAGGCAGTTCTTTGGAACTTTCTTGATTCGATTCCCCGGTCTCGAAAAGAACTTTCCTTTCTCCACCTAGACCATTGACGGTAACGCTGCTCAACCGGCTTGAACCCTAATGACCCAGAGGTAATACTGAAGTATTAGCTTGCGGTAAGTAGGGCAAGTCTAACATGACGAAAGAACTGGGTAGAGTCGATAAGAAGTAGATCATCAGTGTCACTTGACTTGATCGTGATGTCAAGACTGAAGAGTGAGGTAAGACCCCTGTAGAACATCATCTTCTGTGCCTCTTACCAAAGGGACAACCGGATAACTATGGAGTAACTTAGCAAGGAGCCGGTCCTCGGACCTAACACAGCGCGTCAGTTAGACTCGAGTCTTCCAGTGAATAGTGATTCCACCATGCTGCACTGCCGAACCTGGATCCACTTGCAAGGAATGGAGAACGGTGTGGTCCGTTTTTGTCTCCATAGACCCAATCTCGGCAATGAAGAGGCACGCCAGCTATCCAAAGCCAAATTGTGGTGACATTCAAGCGAGATCACTTGTGTCATTCTGCTTAGGCTGCCTGCAGGAATCCAGACCTGGCGATCTGAGTCGTGTGACTTTCTTGTGCTTGAGCAAGGACTCGGCCAGAAGCCGGAGAGGGTTCCATCCGCATACGAACTTGTCGGACGGAGCGTCTACATGAACCAATTCTGCGTTTATGTCCTCCTGTTCTTTTAATCATGGATGTACTAGCTCGTGCTGGCTACCTAAGGTTTCCAGTTAGGACCAGTGTCTGCGTGAATGACTATATCTTTTCTCGCAGGAGAGTTATCTTTTAACTGTGGTAGATGCGGCAATAGAGTTGACCCCTATGGGGACATATCTGGATCACAATGTCGTAAGTCTACTCTTGAACTTCGGAATGAAACCGAGACACTGGGATCCGCACACCTGGTCTAGAGTTCTATCTAGCGTCATAGCCCCCACGACGCCCGCTTACTACGTGGGTAGTACATTCAGGATTTTAAGGCCAATGTACATCTTGGTCAAAAGCCTATCCTACTAAACGCTGTGTTAATACTCTACCGAGTACCTGGCATCGACGCGTGCTAAGAGTCTTCCTCAACGCAGCGTTCGTTGCGCGTTTCTACGAGCTTTTGCCACGTAAGGTACTTAGGAAGTCATGACAACCTCACTCCACTTCAAAGTGGAAACCCCGGACTACTGGAATGCGAGAAGCCGCCCTTGCTCTGGACCTAGCGAACTGTATTGCTGCTGGTCTACACTTGAACCGTGACAATGACATCGCTCGACAACACTGGCATACGTATAAAACGCATCCGTATCAAAGACATCCCGTAATTGAGCTGAGACCAGTGGGGGCATTGTTAAACACTGGAAATGATGTCAAACGCGTCTTCCCGAGATAGTCAGGACGTAGCAAAGGGTCGGTGCTAGACAAAAACACGGTCGATCCAATCAGTCAACGGGGCTACTGACACCTACGGAAACATGCCGTGCCTCGCCTTGAGGCTGAATTTGAGACAAAAAACCCTGAATTTGCCTAGGCGTGGACGTTTCGGGTGGGGGGGATCTGAGATGACGGCGCCGCGCCCGGCGGGAATGATCGAGATACCGACGGCAGTTGGTTTAGCTTTGAAATAAAAATTAAACCAGTGACTTCCGGGTCTTCCCTGCTTCAATCCCGTCGAACAAAGACCCGTCCTCGTGGATCTACGGGAAAGGGGAGCCGGCGTGAATGTTGATTGTTTAGCGTGGTTGTCTCCTCAGCTCCCTGACCTCCCCTCTCCAATTTCTTTGAGATGTTTGCGCTGCTCCTCTCGTAGTACTGGCAGCATGACTGATCTATGTGTGCACAAGATGCCGTGCCATGTTCTTTTGGTGTGGTGGAAGTCACGGGCAGTACCCTGTCTTTCTTCTCCTTCGTCAGCGATCATCGTTCCCCTGCTTGAAAGCTGGACCGCTAATCAATCCCCCCCCAACAATTTGGCTATAGGACATTAACGACCCCGTCCCTCGAAGAATAAGGCCGTTCTGTCCAACCCGTTGGCGGATATCAAAGCCGTCTAGGCCGATCATCGATGCCGAGCGCACGAGCTTGAACAACCATATCGTCGTCAACATCCACGAGATTCGAACCCGTGCCGAACCCCTCGTCGTACCCGTCATGAATACCAACGAAGGATCTCCAGTCTCCCCATATCCATCGCTTGAATCGCTTTCTTCATCAGCCGTGGCATGGCTGTTGCAAATGCCGAGTCAGAAATACAAGCCTGGGATGACACGTTGGAATACGTTCCACAACCACGGCATCGAAATCGGTTCCCGCCTTTGTGAATCAACTGTCACCTCAAACTTCAGACGAAATCCTTTTCCTGGTGTTTTGTTAAAGGTTATACCGGCTCTACTGACGAGTCTCGGTCGATACGTGTCGAACGACCCCTCACCGCCCAAAAGCTGCACCAGAACAAACATCCTGAGCTTGGTGTTTTCGTAAGCTTCCACACTGTCGGTCGTCGTACAAAGGGATAGCATCCCAGTATGCCACAGAAAGATGGTCTACAATATAGAGGAGGAAGGCCCCGGGCTTCGAAGATGGATGGATTATCACCACTTGAATACATTGAATATACCCCTTTATCTGTCGTTACCTTGCAGAGACCATGCGGTTCGCACTACTCGTTCTTCTCCTGGCCACAGGAGTTGCATCAGCAACAGAGCTCTCGCTTCAGACAGAGCAGTCGACAGCTGACGTCCAGGTCGTCCTCGAAACTACTACGCAGACAACTACATTGACAGTCGACGTGCTCTACACGTCTACGAAAACGGAATACTACTCGCCTGGACCACTTCCTATAACAACTAAATGCACGCAACAGTGTGTTGTTCTGACCCTCTCTACGTTGGCAAAGTAAGGACCCAACATGTCTCAGTTTCTGACAATTATCTTATTATGGTTCAAGGCCAGCCAGTAGTTTGACGTCTCACGTTTCCAGCGGCCCGCATGTTTCTATCTCCTGCGCTACGATCTACGACAAAACGACTGATTATCCTGAACCATCCACGCCTTTGTCCTCTACACTGTCGGCTCCGAGTTCTATAACCACGAGGGTGTCGTCTCTCACTTCTATTTCGACAGTTGTGACTGTGCAGAGTACCAGCACCGTTTCGACAGTTCTGACTGTGCAGAGTCCCAACAGCGTTCCAACGGTTGTGACTGTGCAGAGTACCAGCACCGTTTCAGAGGTTCTGACTGTGCAGAGTACCAGTATCGTTTCGACAGTTCTGACTGTGCAGAGTCCTAACAGCGTGCCGACGGTTGTGACTGTGCAGAGTCCCAACAGCGTTTCGACTTCGGAACCGTGTTCGACCGACGTGACTGTAACAAAGACAGTGGTAGAGACATGGTGGTCCAAGGCGCCTATCACAACAACACTGGTGCGTACAAAATCAGTTACGATCAAGACGGCGATTGTGGAGGCGTATTCGACATCGACGGGAGAGGAGACGTTGCTGGCCACCCGAACTACAACTGTTCACCAGGTCAGTTTGGACACGACGTGTGGTGTGGGAGCCAAGAGTTGCTGTGCCGGTTGTGTTACGGCTGCCACGCTAGAATCGAGTGTTGAAAAGTCAGAATCTGGTTCTCTTGAACCCTCGGTTTCTAGTGACTTGCAACGCCAGAGCACGGCAGTCAGTTCGAGTGTGCAGACGACGAATGGCGAGAACACGGCTGTTTCTACTGCTGGAGCAGCAGCTGTGACAGCGGGAGTAGTTGGTGCCTTGGTTGGGTTCATGGCTGTGTTGGTATGATTCCTTGAGGGTGGCACTGGAGGAGGCGCTTGAGGAGACACTCCTTCGAGGAGGCACTTTCATAAGCAGGCACTTCTCCAAGAAAGCGCACCTAGTACACAGAAACCTGGAGCTTAACAATATTCTACTTTGGTGGATAAGACTTGTTCGGTGTGCCAGCGGGAAGAGAGTGGGCTAATTTCCCATGTCCAGCGATCCCTTTACGTACCAGAGTGGTGACTATGGAGACGAGTCCGCAAGCCGAGGACGCCAATGTTACGAGATGATTTCTCTCCCCCGCTCACAGACCTTCCAACAGTCACAAGACCATCCTTGCAAGATGCCAAAGCAGGCAGATCGAGGCGTAATGGCGCGGATGACCATGTTCGGACTCCCGTGTGCGTGTGTAGAATGAGGTCCATTATGCAGTATACATGCACCAAATTCTCTTAGCCGTTCGTAATAATGGACATCTTGCCTTAGAGCCGAACCTCTCCGTAAGGATCACCAAGTCATCGTTTCTCAGCCAGAGGCGTTCCGACACGTGGGTCTTGGTGTGGTGTTTTGGCCTGGAGGCGATCCAGGCGACCTTCAAGAATTAGTGTACGTTAAAGCCAACAGGTAGGCAGCCAGAATAGTTGCTTCAGCTGATGATTGGGGAGGATAACTGCCGACCACCGTTTTGTTCGACCCGCATCGAGTCCTTTTGTGTATATCAGCTCGGCGGCAAGCAATAAGGCGTCCACTATTCCGACCAGTCCCGAATCCGCCACATTCAAGGCGAAGTCTGTTCTCCATCCCTGAGGGGACAACAAGGAATAGACTGGTACCCTCGGGTTACGAGGCTCCGGGTCACCTTCAGGGGTTGTGTACCGCATGCCGAAGGCTCAATTGGGCGAGCGCATCTTACGTTCAGTGCGCAACTAAAATGTATATTGGTGGCGTACGTGCTGGCTTGCGACTTATGGCAAAAAGGAGTGTTGTCTCTCAAGTCGGCCTTGTGGTACGGAGTCAAAGGAGCACAGGAGTTAGGCTTGGTGCGCCGGAGTGTTAAGCGGTCGGTTTTGTAATCAGGGATGGCTCAGGCTAACACCGCTTGGCAAACAGGAGGCACAATATACACCGGCGCTGTCACCGACGGCCCAAGCCTTGGCCCTACTGACTCGATGGCGTCAATTTGGCGAAAGCCCATCAGCCTCCGTTTGCTAGCTTGACACTTGGGGTCCGTGGCACCGCGTAAGCAGTACCCTCATCCGCATCCCCGACTTCCACCTGACGGCTTGGGCATCTGTGCGTCTCCGGATCGTGTTTCCTAGTATTTTATTGGCTTTGCCATCTTTTGAAGACAGGCAGATGCTAGACTTGAGCCGGTGGAGCGTCGTCATGGTGGTATGGTAGCACCTAGAAGGCTAGAAAGGGGGTAGGTTGGCAAAGCTGGCTGGCTGAACCCCGAACAAGGGTCGCGGGTATTCCTCCGGACCCGAGAGCTCATTGAGTAGACACGAGCAGAACTTGACATGAACTAGCTTTTGATTATGCCTCACACTCGCCCGTGTCACAGATGTGGGGGGACAACTTGGAACTGAGTCAGGGCTGACCACTCTTGGACGGCTGAGGACTGGAGGATGTGTTGACTTTGGGGATACGCGCAGGTCTGCGCCCTAACGCCACTGGCAATATCGCAGAGCATCGGGCGGTTCGATAAAGCGTGTGGTGACGTGGTTTATGTGATGCAACCGTCTAGTGACGGTGCTAGCATCGCGGCGCGTGGTCCGGCCAAGAGATGTCCGAAAAGTTGCAGTAGCCCAAGTCCAAGTCCAAGCCCTACGCTCGCCTCGTGTGAGACTACCGAGAACCGCTCGAGAAGGGCCTTTTTAACATCGAGACCATCTCCACTTTGCCGAGCATGACAAGCAGATGTTGGTCGATGTGCTAGGATCAGGGGGCAGCCCCGCGAGTGCACCCCGGCGAAGCACCGTACTACGTCTCTGTAAGACAGATGAGAACACGACGCGCATAGGGACCACAGGCTGCCTAGAACAATGAGATACAGAGGCAGAGGCAGACAGCATTGCGGTAGAGGTTGATAGTGGATGGAGTTCAATTTGTAGACTATCTTATGGAGGTAGTTAAACTAAGGAGTGGATGATACATGATGTGTCTTAAAGATGGACACGCGTTCGGATAGAACAAGACATTTGTGCAAGGTATTGGCCGTAATAACTGGAGCAAAGACAAACTGAGTGAGTGTTTCAAAGAAAATACAGTCCGGTTCAATGTACTACCAGGGGGGGTAGAATCCAATCTGTGATATGGCATGGGGGCGAAAATGACAGTCCTGCAGGGCTATGAGCACCGCTTCCAAGAGACAATAGGACTCAGTCCGTGTCGGATCCCTCGGAGGTTTCCTCGATCATGAATGCCGCAGAGCCAACAGTGTACCGCAGGACGGGGTAGTCTTCAACGGGGAACAGGGAGTAAATTTTAGCCTTGACCTTTCGGCTCTCGCCATAGGCTTTCTCCCAGGGAAGACGCATGGAGTCAGGGATCGCCCAGCCCAGTTTCCGGCTCCGAAGCCAGACCCTGACCAGGTGACGGGACGATTCCTCACCATCCTGGTATGGCTCTCGCCTGTGGAACAGGGCCAGGTTGTTGAAGAACAGGATATCACCCTTCTCGAGGGTTAGTTGCAGTTCCGCTCGAGCGGCTGATTCAGCGAGAGCCTGGAGAGCATGGTGCTGAGGCGCAGTCAGAAGAGGGATATCGGAGTCGGCCATGTCTGGGTGCGGTCCAAGTCGATGGGGGTCTACGCTGGCCAGGAGCTTGCCGTCGTGGAACGAAAAGATTGGGGCAAGGAAGTAAGTGGCCCGACGTCCAGATCTACGCGTCAATTCATTAAAACGCTGTCTGGGGCAACGGGGCTTTTTAGACCAAGATCTCTTACAGTTGTATGGGCCAGTTCGGGGTCAGGAGCGTCTTGACAACCTCGGGCTCCCTGTTCAGTAGGTCGTTGAACACCCACCAAGCAGAGGTTAGACAGGTGTTGCCGCCCTTGCTCGCGCTGTTGCGAACTTGGAGAGACAGAATTTCACATCCCATGTCGGTATGGAACGGCTGTAGAGTAAGTTAGTTAGCCCAGGGGTAGTCTACACACACCAGGGCGGACGTACCAGTCCATCCTTGGTGTGGATGCCATGTCGACGGTTCGCTGGAATGGTCCACTGCTTCGAATCGGTAACGTGGGCTTTAGTTGTTAGTTATCACATCAGTCATCGGATGCGGGTAAGAGAGCATGGTGGGGTGCGAAGTGTGCTAGGGAGGCGTACAAAGTATGTTCCCCCTCCGGTCTTGATAACCCCTTTCCTCGGCAATGTAGCTTGTGAGCCCCAAGAAGATGACAACACTATCTTCGACGGTGTAGTGGGAAATTTCAAGTCCACGAGCGACGAAGAAGCCACGGCCGAGATAGAGAGTCTCGGCACAGGCTCGAAGGCGACGGGAGAGGCCAGGGAGCGGGAAGTTGTCGTGGGAGACGTCTCCCCCATCCAGCCCAAGCTCTGTATCTGTTAGCTTCGAACAAATGGCTCCAAGAGACGCTATGTCTTGGGTTCCTGACTTTTGAACTCGGCAAGGGCATTGTCAATTTCTAGAATATCGTCCTTGCTCAGCTGGAGCATGTAGGGCTGGTTGTCCTTGAAATCAGCCCCTGACCAGACCAACGGCCCGGTCAGCTTGCCGGCCGACTGCTTTACGAACAAGTCGGCTGCACTGTCAGCGTTTACATCTTGGATTGGGTCTCTCTTGTGATCGTAAGGGAGACACAGGGGCGAGTCTAGGATTATGCCGTCTGTCGAAGTAGACATGATTGTGTTCTTCCGTGGAGTTGACGATGGAACGGCACAATGGTGGTGATAATTATCAGAAAGTGAGGCAAGAAAGCTGTAAGACTGCAGATCAAGTGGTATGTACTTTTCAGAACAACTTGAGCAAGGCACTCTCACAATCCTAAGGAGAACAGTATTTTGGTTGTCTATTATACCCAACTCCCTCCCTCCCTTAGACCGATCAGGCTCGCCCGAGACGACCAGTATTGATACACATATCCCGCACTTCTCGGAGAGACCAGGCTCCGGGGTCGACCAGAGAGGCCATTCTGTTGGTTGTTAGCTTCGCCAGTGGCCCCGTGATGCTGGCCGACCGTCATACATCCAGTGGGGGATGTGCTGGCGAGAGGATTGAGGTGCTCTCTGTTGGTCGAAAGGCAACGGGCGTCACACTTGCGGGACGCCAGCGGATCGAGATGGGGGAGGGATTCGTGGGGCGGAAGCAGTGATTCGATGCCGGTGACGACAGAAGAGGAGGTTTGCGGAAAAGATGCTCGGGAGTCTGGCGAGAGCTGCAACCCAGCGAGGGGCTTGGCGTAGAGATGCGAGGCGAACGTATGCAGAGCCCGAAGGCCCCTGGGTTGCATGAGACTTGTGATTTCCAACGGCCGCTGAAAGTCCCATGGCCCATGGATAGGCCGTACGACAACGCAGTAGAGGGAGAGAGAGAGACAAAGACGAGTCGTCAGACGTCTCTTCGCATCAGATGTGTCGTGACATACGGTAGAGAGTACAGATTCAGGGACTGCGAAGGATCAGCTTCACAGAGGGAGAGCGTTAAGAGGAAAGGAGAAACACAAAATACCAGCCTCAAGGGCTGGTCTCACGGGCCAAGCTCATTGTACGTAGTAGTAGGATGGGACGGCCCCCCCCTCGTTACATCCCCGGTGACCGGATCGTCAACCATGGAAGCCGGGCCCCGGGGGATTCTAAATGAGGAGCTAGGGAGGACTAGATGGAGATCAGGATGCATGAGATATTCAGCCTGTCCGTCCAGTTGTGTTGGCCCTTTACGAAGTCGAGGGCGTCATCTAGAGAATAGTCTTGAAAGTCGTGGGGGGGGGAATAAAACTGGCAGTTCGGCCAGCTGTTTTTGGATGAGGCTGGCTGTTTGCACCTACGAGTGTCTCCTCCCTCCCTCCTTTGCTAGTTGAAATTCCCTCCCTTTTTTTCATTTCATTTTCCCTTGCTGCCGTGTTGCTCTGCAGTCCTGTTTCTGCGAGGGCACTTCGTTATGGTAGATGGAAGAGCAGAGGCGTTAGAGTCGTTGATTCGGGCATAGCGAGCCTAGAGACAAGTTGCCCTCTCGGACGGCTCAGACCAGCATTCACCGGAGAGTAATGATCGGGCAAGCGAGACGAGACGAGACAACCGCAAACAAATGGACTGGTTTTTTTTTTGGAACATTTCTAATTCAAAAAGGACATTAGCACTTCACACATATCGCTCGTCTCTGTGAGCGGCCACACCCCGGTTACGTCGTCGGACGAGTGCAGAGGCTCTCTCAGCTTGGACGTTACGCCAAGCGGCCACCCGCATTCCGCTGGCCAAAGCATCTGCCGTGGGTGAAATCAAACCGGCGAGGAAAAGAGCTGGATTTAATGGGACCTAGCAGACGATGATTGGCGGGCGGACGGGCAGGGGTCGTATCCTTGTCCAGGGCGAGGTCCACGCCAAAGAGCAGCAAGACATCCCACATCCTCGTCCACGCCATGTGGCTCAGCGATGACATTGCGGCTTCGCTCGCGGACGCACCGCCGTACCACAAATGTGAGACATGCGAGGGCTTGTGAACCCTGGGACGGTGCGGCGAGGCTTTTGAGGCCCGCGGCAGTTGCTGTGGTGGGCTGCTGCCGGGTCTACCACGCGCCAGGTATAGCGAGGCTGGATGGCTTGTATACCGGCCGTAGTTGCGCGCACTTAACCGCCGAGGGCCACGCGTGTGATTCCATGTACAGTACAGTACACGGCTGTACTCGGTACCAGGTGCTGCTGTCCCACCCTTAACCAAGCAGGGAGGGAAGAAGAAGGGGGGGTCTGGTATCTGAGGCGGCCCAGACACGGGCTCGGAGGCTGGGAGCCTGGCCCCGACAACAGGACGCCATTTTTTCACCCCCCCTGTGGACTGCCGTCTGTGGGTGTCCTTCTTTTGTGTGCCCGTTCTTGCCCGGTTTCATTCGTGCCATGGTTCCTCGTCCCGAACCGTCCATCGACACACAACCGCGTAATCAACCGCTGACACTTAGCAAGCAGCACCAAGCGCCGCCCTGGGCAACACATCGCGGCAGGTTTAACCGGGGACCAATCTTCGGTCCATCGCTTCGGAATGGCGCCGACTAACAAGAACCGGCCTGGGATCCGCGTAAGTCAAGTCTCCTCGTTGGTTGATCCGCTCGTCGTCCTGGCCCCTCCTGTGTTGCGGAGCTTTCAGTCCTGGTGCATCCCTCCCCACCTCTATCTAGATTCTCGGGAGCCTACTATGCAAAACGAAGTACTATGACGGATACTACGCTGTAGCTAGCCTCGTCGTGGGACCGCGAAAGAATATGTACAGTACGAATACTCGAATGTAGGCAGTTCTGCGTGCTGGGTTGGTTGTTGGTTGGTGATGGGATTTGGATGGAGACCCCATCGACGGAAACCCCCTCCCGTGACCGCTCTTTGGCCCTCGGTTGAAGTGGTAAGAGGCACGAAGAGCTCAAGTGTCTCCCGAGCGGACTGGCGAGCGGACGGAGAGGTCTGTACCAAGTGGTGTTTGTACAACGAAGCCCTGTACGAAGGAAGTGGAGGGACCAAGGTGACATGGAGGGACACGGCGGATAGCAGGATGGGTATGCACAGTTGCAGCTGGGATCCCGAGCTTGTGGGAGGCGGTGTTGCCGTGGGCAAGCTTTTGAGGCTTGGACCCTGGGATATGAGAATCATCATTGGACACGGGCTGGACGTCATGCTGGACACTGGACGTTGGGATATCGGACGGACCCTTGAAGACCACGCGGCATTCTCGAACTAACACACTCTCCCTGAAGCAGGACAGGCCAACGCCCAGGTCGACAGCCGATGTACCTTTGGGGCCTCCCCGGTCGGAACGGCGTCGTGCGAACCAACGCACCGCTACCAACACGGCTCTCGTTGGTGGCGAGGGCGGCGGTCCGGACTTTCGCTGTCAGGCTGAGGACTCGGTCTCAGAGGATCCTCAGCCGCCTACAAAGAGACGGGCACAGGGGCGGGATACGGGGGCGCAAGATGCTAAGGAGGATGCTGAGAGACATGCCGGGGCGGCTCCGGCTCAGACTCTGGCTCCGGATCCGGGTCCGGTGTCGTCGTCTAGCTCCAGCCCGAACTCCAGCGCCAGCCCTTTGTCCATCACCAGCTCGAACTCCAGCTCGAACTCCAACCCCTCCTGCCACTGCAACCACGGTTGCAACTGCGAGTCCAAGTGCAGCTCCCACTCCAACCTCGATGCTACTATAGAAGCTATCGTGAGTGTCCCAGTACACCACCAGGTCGATCCCGTCCCCGGCGTCAACCTTGCCAGCCCTGCCAGGGACGCTCTGCCACACGGCTCGTACCACCAAATCGTCGTCGTCGAAGCCCCCTGCTCCGTGCCCCAGCCCCATCCGCACCGCGGAGCCCGAAGCCACGGTGACAACGACCATGCATATGCCCACTGGATCGACAACGACACGCCGGCTACTCGCTCGCCATCCCCTACTAGCCGTAACCTAGGTTCCTGCGACTCCCCCCACTGGAACGCTGCCGCGGCTAGCTTGCCGTCAAACGCTGGGTCGCCGTGTCCGCACACGGAAGCTAACGGCCACTCGAAGCCAGTGCCAGTGACAAGTACCTGCGAGAATGCAGCCACTAGCTATAATCCCCGGTTGGCCAGTGACCACCTGGTCCAATACCAAGCATTTAGGCGAGCTCAGAAGCTGGAGCGAGCTCAGGAGTTGAAGGAAAGTTGGGAAGTGAAGCAAGCTTACGGCTGGCTTCCGGATGCCGCTCCAAGACCGGGTCTGGGTCCGACTCCGCAGTTTTCCAATGTTCCCTCGTTCTCGTCGTCTTCATCATCGTCTTCGTCCTCGCCCTCGTCCTCGCCCTCGTCCTCCTTCGCGGTCTTGCCCTCGACATCTGTGTCACACTCGACCTCGACTCCAAACCCGTACCAAGCGACATCGTCCAACTCCAACGAGCCCAGCTCCTCGTCCTCGACCCGAAACCCTCAGCAGGGAGAACACCCTCAAGCACGGCGATTTCATACATCAAGGAAGGGCAAGGGGAGGGCTACTAGGTCTAGAACGCCACCTTTCCTGGCAGCTGGACCCCAGGCTGGTTCAGATGACTTGGGCTTCCCGTCCTCCGAGTTCGTTGGCCTGAACCTAGCGTCCAATGACAGCACAGCTCCGGAGGATCAACAACAACTCTACGAGGACTCGGTAATCGACCCGGACTCTGAAAGGGATGACGACTCTGAGGAAGAATCAGACGGCGAACCCGAGGACTGGATCGAGGACGACGACCTTTACGAGGGACTTGGACCAGACGCCCACAAATACTTTGTCGATTCCGATGGCCCCGGCGCTTTTGGATTATCAAGCGGAGATGGACCAAGAGAAGGCACTTCCAGAGCGCACGCTGAAGAACACGCCAGAGAGGGCCGGATCAAAAGGCGTGCCGAAATCCTCGTCGTCAGACATGCAGAAATCGAAATAGACGATTCATGGGTTTCCGATGAAGATACCAAGGTACCCGATGAAGATATTAAGGTATCCGAGGAAACATTGGCTGCCCTTGTCCGCTCCTTGTCCCCTGAGTCAACGAAGTTTACACCCCATGAGACAAGCATTACGAACAAGAGAAAGCTCCTCAGCATGGTGAGGCAGCTAAAGGCTTGCGTTCGCTGCCGCTTTCAAAAGACCAAGGCAAGTTATCCCTGGCTCTTGACTATACCCTGCTCTCTCTGCTAACAAGGCACAGTGTAAGTGGGACAAGAACGACCCCATGGGGGAGTGTATAACCTGCCAGAAGGTTTCCATGAATTCGATGAAGACAATCCATCGCAACCCGTGCGTCCGGTTCAAGATCTCCGAGGTTGTCCTCTACCGTCGCGGCGGTCTCAACCTCACCCGGCGATGGGACGGCATCAGCATGAAAGACGTAGGAGACCGCATCTGTCCTAACGACGTCCGCGTCGTCTACGTCGCCTCGGACACCTACCACGTGCCCCTAGCCCTGAGGGTTGTCAAATTCGAACCCAAGGAAGGCGACGTCACGGCCCGGTTCTGGAATGATTATTCTGTCGACGGCGAGGTCCAGAGGAAGAAAAAGGAACTCGCGTGCTACTGCTTGCATGACATCTACAACACTGCCGATGTGTTTGAGGAGTTCGTCATTGAGAATGCTGTCCCGGCCATGATCGCTCATGTCACGAGGTTCACCAAGAACAAGCCTGGTGTCAAGCTTGACGTGATCGAGAAGACATACAAGTTGGCAATCCGGCACTTTTGTGAAATTGCTGTAAGCTGCCACCATGGTCGATCGAACGCCTGTCATTAACACTGTCTTAGATCAAGCCCCCTGGAGTCAAGCACACCCTGGACGACAAGATCCAGATGCGTATGCTGGGCAACCTCTTCATCCTGTGGTTTGCCATCCGTACGTCGTCGTCCTTGCAACCCACCTCCAGACAGTACTTCAGAACTAACTTCTAGTCTAGAAAACACAACGGGGTCCTCCTGGCTCGTGGGAGACGAAACGCTAGGCATGGAGCCCGTAACCGAAGACCCGTCGTACCCCCTGCTCGGAAAGATTTCCATACCACGCATGATTATAGCCCAGTTCGACAACCTAAACTATACCCGCGTGCTCGAAAAGTACAGAAACAGGGTCATGCACGAGCTCGAGTGGCTCATGACCCAGGGCAACCCGGACTGGTGGCTGACAATCTACCTCGTCATCTTCATCCTGCTGCGAGAAGCGAGCGGGACCAGTTCTGATCGATACCGCCATGCGAGACAAAACTACGGCACCAAGGCATTCTCTCCGAAGCCTCGCTTTTGTTTTGTATCACTGAGCTGACAACAACCTTAGCCCCGATACTCGATCCCCGAGTTCGTCGAAGCCCTGCAGAAGGGATGCAACAACGTGCTCTTCCACTGGCACTACTACAACTGGGAGAAATGGCCCGACCCAGCCAACGGCTTGCCAAGAGAGAACACCCATCTCGCCTATCTGACGCCCTACCAATGGTCCATCGTCAAGGGAGCGAAAGACCACCTCGAGGTCAAGAAGCAGCTCTCCTTCTGGACACGGTACAAGCAGGGGAACTCCCTAGGTGCGCAAGCATTTCTTCGGCGCAGTTGATATCAGACAGGCTAACGTATCTCCAGCTTCGTGCAGAGACGGCCATGTCCCCGTGGTCGGAGAGTACGAGGGGCCTCAGACCAAGTTCGACTGGGATAATCCCTTCTACTGGATCGCGCAGCTTTATGACAAGGGCTGGTATCCGCAGCCGACGTACCAACGCGAACCTATTCCCGTCTCGCCAAAGTGACCGAACACGGAGGCATACCGATCCCAACACCGACACCTTTCACGAGCTATCGACACGCACTGATGACGAAATATACTTAGAGGTTAGAGGCAAGACAAGCCCGGTTTTAGCAGGGCGCCACAGGACCTGGAAGCGACGATAAAAACAAACAAACCACAAAGAGAAGGACGACAATACGCCGCAACGGCCGGATCGGCGTGATGCAAGAACAACGGTTCCCGAGATTGTTATGGATTAAGACAGGGGGGTATGAGCCCCGTGGGCACTGACTGACCTTCACAATATAATGATACCTATCAATCATATTCCATGATTCGATGGACAATGATCTGCGTTCTGTACCCATGTGGTATAACCCTGGAAGACCAGCAAAGTCCTTCACCGTACCCAGATCCGAGCCCAAGAGTCCTTTCCAATGGCCACAAGTGTATCAGTCTCTCGAGTTGGTTCCTCTCAATACTCCTAGCCATTTCCCAGACCAATCTCTGCCCAAGTCAAGCGGTTTGATGCACATGCATGCGCGTGCACGAGGACGATTGCCCAGGATGTGTTCCTTGCGCCAAGTCGCGTGGCCACGTTCAGTGCGTGTCTCTTCATGGTCCTTGATTGCCCGGGCCTTCGTATGAACCGCGCGGGTGTAGTCTTTCTCAACGCGAAGGCCGATCTTGACCAAGATGCGGTATATGTCTCAAACTCTGAATAGGGATGGCCATGTCCACTCGGTACTAGTCCATGATCCCAAAGTTGCGGGTATCATGAAGATCGACACCGAATGCAGAGAGTGTTAAGGTGTGGTGAGCGTATTTGGTATAGTGAGTGTCTTCCATCGTCACACCCTCAGATCCCTGTAGTCGGAGGTCCCACGTGTGCCATTCCGCCGTGATAGATCTTCCTTCGCACCTTTCTTTCGACAGGCCTGCCCCAGGAATCATCCAGCCATTCTTCGTCAATGCTAATAACATCCACCAACGGACTTCCCAGCCCGCCGCTCTTCATGAACCCAGCTATGCCACCGCCGGCTTCCATCAGTCGGTACCGAGCTTGGCGCCTGTTCAGAGCGGCTTTGTTGTCTCGGATGCTACACCGGATGTACTCGTGGAAGCTGTCTGCCTCGTTGATGCATTTCTGGAGTTGGATGAGTTGGTCCGCCGAGACTTGTTGTCCTTCAATCCCGTCGAGGTGTGACTCGAGGTGAGCAGGGAACGAAGTGATCCAAGGGGTGGCGAGGATGTGTTTCGTTTCGTCATCCACGGCTTGGTCTGTGTCATGGTCGTCTATATCGCTACCAGAGAAGTCCAATTCGCGCTCCGGGGACGGTGGTCCGGTTTGTGCTTCTTCGTCCGAGAACAATTCGTCGTAGAAGGTATCGTAGTCATCCACGTCCTCCTCGCATACGCTCTGGTGCAACTCAACAGAGTCCGCAAAATCGTAGCTCGTTGGATCGACGTCGTTGAGGAACGGCCCGATTGCCTCAGAGCAAATGGGCTCAAGATACCAGCCTGGAGAAATACGGAATGTTGGAGAACTCTATTCGGGCGCATCCTCTTCATCCAGCCAAGGAAAGTCGAATCTCGAGAAGCCGTCAAACAGGTCCATTTCCTCATAATCGTCCGACCGGGGCAGTGGCACAAACGCCGCGAAGATGCCGACGTCTTCGGCAGACGCGGACTGTACCGCACGAACACGCAACGTCTTGAGCTCGTCGAGTACAGCCAGCGTCCGGTCCGCGACGATGTATCTCGCCTCGATGGACACCTTGGCAGTGTCTGTGGCCTTGACGCCCCATCGCATGGTGGTATCTGGTGTGTGCTATCGGTACACGTCGCTTGGTTGTGAGAGGGCCGGGTGTAACGGTATAGTTGAAGTGGCAGTGGATGAGGATCGACAGTTGAAGCACCACGATGTAACGAGAGGGCGAGAGGACGAGAGAGACGAGGGACTAAAATAAGGGAACCTGAGTACAGGCAACAGAGTCAGCTGGAAGTGACCGCCTGAGCCACTTGGCCACCCGCATGTGTTTGGAGGGAGGGAAGCTGATCGGCTTTGATCAAAGGTCGCACTCCTGTGAATCACTCACCTGCGTGCATATCTTTCGAGGAATTCAGCCTAATGGATATTGTCTTAGGTATTGTCAAAGGCCCATTGATGTCAGGATTGTCCTATTGTACGACGTCACGTCGCTGGTCGTTCCCTCCCTTGAAGTCGTACAACGGGAAGCAGGCACGCAGCACAAACAACTCGAACAACCCGCTCCCAAACTACCTATCATATATTAGCAACCGAATTTCAAGCGTCTCTGCCCTCAAGTGTCGTCATATTAACGTCGCATACGCCACCCGCGGGGTCCCGCGTCCAGACATGAACGCCTCCGGCATATGCGAGATGCTGATCTTAACTCAATGCCTGTATAACTAAAGTATCTGATTTGAACAAAGTCCTCGGGACTTCTTATTAGAAGAAACACCCAGCCGTCTCTAGTTGATGTCGTCCGTTTCTGTTTGCGTCTTGATTGCCGTTCCGTACAAATATTACAACTCTTAACTTAAGGGAAGATTATGTATCCTTGCAGGCCGTGAACAAGGCTCGCACGCTCACTCGCATGGCCCTCGTCTTGAGGTGCCTCCGCTTCTAGCTACTCTCGTCTCTTCGCAGAAACATCTCCACCACTGCTCTTGCCCTATCCCGGGCTCCCTTTTCCTTCTCGTCAACTCGGCAGACTAGCGGGCCGACCACCTCTGCGTATCTCCGCTCCCGAATCTTCCGCTTCTTCGAGTTCTCATCTTCGCCCCCGAGCCGGAAACTTAGCCGCCGGGTGAGGCCCATGCTCTTCGAGTCCGCGGTGGCGGGTGTCAGCTCCGAAGCAACGCGCGACAGGGTGGCTGTCAGGAAGACAAAGGCGATGTTGTGGTTCGGTGCCGAGGACAGGATGTCAAGGACCTGCGTCTTGGTGTCGGGCAGGGCGGTCGCTGGCAAAGAGGATACATTAGGCAGCGCGGTGGAGAGCTTGGCCCAGAGATTGGTAGGAATCAGGCCATCCGTGAGAGACTCGAGGAAGAGTAGTAGAATAGAGGACAAGGCCTCGAGCTTCAGAGCTGCTGCAAGTTCAATTGGCAAGGCCTCGACCAGCGGCGAATCCGTGTCGAGCGCTTCGATAAGAGAAACTTGATGCCTCAGCTGCTCGGCACGTTCAAGCTTCCAAGTCGTAGGATCGATGGGCCACCCGGGATCTCGGGATAAACCCGCGTCTTGTAGCATGGTGGCGTCGGCGATGCTCCTATCCACCAGGGCCTGAACCGCCTCCGTAAGTTTGAACAGCTCCTTTGGGGCAGAGCATTGTACGTCCGAGTCGTATGGGATTGCTCCCGTAATCTTTTTGTCGTGCAAGAACTTCCTGATACCGCCGTCCGGGATCCGTATGAGCTCCAATATTGACCGTCCGAGGCAAGTCGGGTTCCAGATTCCGCGCACGGGGACGAAGTGATCACGGCCGTCTTCTATCCGAAGCACCAGAACATCCTCGATCTTGGCGCGGGCTTCGTTTAGGGCGCGGATATGAGATATCGACCAAATATGTATCTCTAGTAGAACCAAGACCGTCTCTCCAGGATCCAAGGTCACATATCGTCCAAGAGGCTCCGGAGACTCATCGTCTGCCCGCAAGAAAGATGTCTTGAGCCAGGTGGGGATTTCGTCGTTTCCATCCTCGGTAGTCGGCTTCTCAACGAATGAGAAAGTTGCTGGAACGCTGCTGGTGTTTGCGACTGTCAAAGAGGTCGTCGTTCTCTCCAGCGGCTCAATCGATCCAAAATCCACCACGTTTTCGTCGTTTCCGTCTCCGCCCTCTACAACAACGGTGATCCCTGGGCGGCCCTCGTTCTCTGCTCTGTCAAGCTCGCGAGCAACTTCAGCGTGAACTATTGCTTTGAGGTCAGGAACCACAGCGTCGTAGTCGAGAGTGAAGATGGACGTAATGGGCTTGTGGTCAGAGGATGAGATGCGTTGGTGTGAGGCGTAGATCTCCAGGCCTATGCGATCATGGAAGCCTTCCTTTGTCACCACGTCCTCAGCTTCAGGCACCTCGTTTTCGTCGTACTCATCGTACTCGTCATAGGCACTTGTTTCGGTCGTCTTAGGTAGATCCTCTCCGTCCGCGTCTGGGTCATAGCTGAAGAGCACATCGTCGTCATCCTCGAGGCCCCTCGCCCTCATTTCCTCGTCCTTCTTCCTTGCTTCCTCTTCTTCCTTCACCTTTGTCTCGTACGCTTGCTTGTCTGTTCGAGTCCGGAACAAGATTCGATCACACCAACTTGGGGCTCGTTGTTTCTCACTCGTATCAAAGAGGCCGACGGTCCCCACGTCGTACTTGTAAGTGGGCAAAAAGGTGATGGCGCCTTCTCGCCAACCGTCGTGGAAGACTTTGCGCTGTTTCATCATCCTTCGCAGTTGGTCGTGGGGCAGAAGCGAGTCGATCGTGGCCTGCAAAGAGGTGGGATCTTGGCTGGGGTCTTCGGGGAAGTCGTCGGGATCGGGGAGGGAGCTTGCTGAGTCGAAACTCTCGTCTCGGGAGTGTAGTGATGACATGGTTGTCGCATCGTCGTCGCTGTCAGAGCTCTTCATCACGATCACCCCTTGTTCACCAAGCGCCGCCTTCGCATCATCACTCGCGCCATACTCGCCGCGCGCGTGCAATGTCAACAATCGTCTAATGTCGTCGCCAGGTAATCCATCAAGTCGGAAATTCAAGTCGCCAAACCAGAAAGCGAGGTCCTCGTCGCCAATCTTCTCCTCGTCTTCGTCTTCCACAACTCCAGCGAGAACGATGGGGTCGAACTGCGTCTTGGATAGGATTTGCCCCACGTCCCAGCATCGGCGATCGAGGTACGATGAGCCGGCGCCACTAGCGAGGTGACTGTTTATGAAGACCATCCGAGTCGTTTCTCCCAGGAGCAGTCGTGTCGTCACGGCGCCCTTGTTCCCAAAATAGCCCAGGAGCCCGGTTCCGACCTGCTTCGTACTGACGTTGCTGATAGTGGCTGCGACTTCGGGAGATGCGTAGACAAGGAGCAGTAAGCCGGTCATTTGCTCCGTCGTGATCAGCTGATATCCGGGTGGGAGGGCAGCTTCCAGCGCAGCCTGCCACTTCTCCATGGCACTTGTATCCGTGTAGACTGCGCGGTTCATGTACTCCTTGGTGGTGCTGAGATCCACAATCTCCTGCAGTCCCAGAACGTAAAGACCAATGTTCTTTCCAGCAACCAGACGGTATGGCCCTGAGTCTCCATGGTGCTGGGCCGGATCCGAGTGCTCCACCGAGGGGTTTTGCGACAAGTCGAGCGTCGCAAAGTCCTGATCGATGCCCTCTCCGCTGGCGAACCAGGTCGCGAGGTCTTTGTCCGTGCCTGGGCATGCTGCCACGTTCCATGTTCCAATCTTGACCTTTATCCTGTGCGGTCTCACGTATTCCGGTCGTCTCGCGTGAACGGCTTTGGCGAGGGAATGTAGCGTCGTCGTCGCGGGCTCGGCTGTCTCTGAGCCGGCCGTCTGGATCGAGGGCTCGTCGGCCTGGGACGCCATTCTAACGGAGCAAGAAGAACGAGAGCAGCAGGCGTGATGTCTTCGACTCGTGGTATCGTGGGAGATTCGGCTTCTGGTCCTCTAGATCATGACGTCTTGCTGGGAGCTTTGGGTGGGAGGGGCCTCCGAAACGACGGGCTTAGCTTCCGAATACAATAGGCACAGAAATAAAGATGCTTTCTATGATCGACAGGAGAAGCAGAAACAAGAAACAGGTCCAGGCCCGCGGCCAGCTTGATGATGTCGTCCGGATCCGGGTTGGTTTGCCGGTGATGATGAATCGAGGCTCCAGGGTAGCAGCCCCGCGACGCAGCGTCATCCCATCTTTGCGCCGTTATCGATAAGCATTCATGCGTGAACCAAGCTCCAATCGAGATGCCCAAGAATGTCATGTGCCTTGCCTTGCTTCCAACATCAACATCAACAGCAACTTCCATTCCACGTGTACTTCTCCAGCGACACGAAGCCACCAGCCAGCGCTGTGTCAACATACCGAGTCCCCTAGATCACGTCTTCTATTGCTGCCAGGCCAAGCTCGAAGGCGACCACTCACTAAAGACCCGCGGACGTCGGCCTGAACACCACGCATCCCACGCCCTACTCCCTCCGTCGCCATCGTCACCTCTTCATAGCCTAGCCATGAGCCGACAAACACCGCGAAATGCGCGGCACACCCGCCAGCCCTCAAACCGAATACCCGCAGTCTCCGACTACGAGTCCGACGCCGTCGCATACTCGTCGGCGCACAACACCTACGCGCCTCCCCCACCACGCAACAATACTGAACTCAACCTCTCCGTCCTCCAGCGCTACCTGCCCTCGATCCACACCATCCTCAGCATAGCGGCCAACGCCGTCATTTATACCTTCGGCAGCGCGTCAGGCGGCTGGGATAAGTCCGGCGTGGAGGGCACCATGTTCGTTTGCGCCCAATCGCCACTCCCCGAAGACCCCAACCATCGACCACGAGCCTGTGTGTTTATTTTGAATAGGAGAGGCCTGGACAATGTAATTGTGGACCTAGCTAGGGTCACGCATGTCGAGATCTCAGAAGAGCTTGTCATTCTGCGGGTGGAGGGCGAGTGGGAGGAAGGCGAGAAGGTGCTAGGCGTGTGGATTCACAACGACAAGGACGAGACAAGAGAGGTGAACGCGGCGACGATCCAGGAGAGTTGGAAAGTTGCAAGGTCTGCAGGCCCTGTTGACGCACAGGGTCCTGAAGTCGGACCGGCCATGCAAGCTTTAGGCCGAAGACTCAGCCTAAGCGACCTGTTTGGAAAACCCAACGGTGCTGTTAGTGGAAACTAGGCCTTGACAGAGTAAAACATGGGTTGATGGATGAAACATGAAACATGCGGCCCGAGAATCCCATTAGTTGAACTCCAACCCCGGCTTGCCAAGATGAAAAGCCAGCTAGCTAGCAGGTTGTCTATTCATGTATTCATCGAGGACATCAAATGTCTACAAGCAGTTAACTGCACCCTTTCCGTACGCCGTTTCCCAAGTGTTCCAAATTAGACGCTCAAGCCTCATCCATCCTAGACAGTGCCACTGATGCTCAGCTCCCGAATCTCCTGCAGCACCTCCTCTACCCTGGCGTCTAGTTGCCCCTCGGCATACTGGTCTCTCGTGTCGGCGTCCAAGTACTGTTGGACCTGGGCCATGCGCGAATACGCTTCTGCGCAGAACCGCAGCTGGATCTTGACGAGCGCCTCGAAGCTTGGATCGAGGTACGGCACGCGCAGGTCGATGAGCTGTGGCAGCTCGCTGCTGAGCTGCTCGTTCAGCTGCTCGTACGCAGCCTTGGCCATCTCCATCTCTTTCTCGGTCCGGGGCAGCTTCGTGGCATCCTTGTCAGGCTTCTCGACGAGGCGCTTGACCTTTGCACGGAGGGCGTCGTAGTCTAGGAGCTTGTGGGAGCGCTTCTTGACGCACTCGTTGACGTCGGGGAAGTAGGCGCAGAAGCGGGAGATGGGATCAAGGACGGTCTGTCGGTATGGGCCGTCCAGGGCTTTGATCGTCTCGGCATCCAGATCCTCCACTGCTTGCTTGTAGCTTCTGCTGACACCGTCCTTTGCGCCAGCGTCGCCGTAGAATGCGTCGATCGTTTCGGCGATTCGCATTTGCGATGCCGTCATGGCTGATAGTGTTAGCCGCCGGTCGATTGTCTTAGAATCTGGCTACCAACCTCTTAGCGAGTCAAGATAGCCCTTCGACTCCTTCTGCAGTCGTAGCGATGCTGCTTCCATTGTCTTAAATCGCCTGGACGCGTGTCAGATGCCGTCCGATGGTCCCAGAAGGATGCGCTGACCTCTCCTCGACTTCATAATCTCGGTCGTTCGTCTTCTCCACGTGCCCTGTAAGAACTCGTTAGCTGAGCTCGAATAACCTCACATCGAGAGACCACATACCCGTCTTCATCATCACCTGCGTCGTCGCGCGGCCCACATTCTTCTTGAACCCTATGCCATGATTAGACCCCTCCTCATTGCGGGGTGATAGCTTTGCCTACCCGCCCACGACATATTGGCTGACTGATAATCGCAAACTTGGATCGTTCGGTATGAATAGTTCGGTATCCGTACTTGGAGGTCGTCAAACGCGTTTGAGGAGGAGGCTTGTTGGTGGAAGAGGCAACCAGGAGTTGGCACGAGCAAGTTGGACAGTGAGTGACGACAAAACTGGGGCTCAGCCACGATTCTAGTCCAATCGGGTGATCGACGTCAGCGACGGGGCTGAGCAACGTCGACGGTGTTTCTATTTTTCCGCTGTGGCGCCATTCACGTGACACCGTGTCAAGCCTTCAAACTTTCGAGAGAAGCTCTACACGCTTTGAAGAGTTGTCGCGTCAGAATGTTCAGTCCTCGGTTTCTCGTTGTCAGTCTTGGCAATCCCTTGCCCAAGTATGAGAGCCTTCATTCAGCGGGTCACTTTGCTCTCAATGGCCTAGCAAAAGTTCTCCGGCAGCCCCCGTTACGGGAGGTGACTTTCGGAAAGCAGACATGTTTAGTGTCTCACGGACCCAAGTACACATTGGTCCAGTCGCCCACGCTCATGAACCTCTCTGGAGGGTTTGTGGCTCGCGCTTGGCAGGACATGATCAAGCAGCATGATCCTTCCTCCCTCAGCCTTGTCATTGTCCATGACGAACTCGAGCGGGACCTGGGTGTCGTGAAACTCACAGCATGGGATCGGAGTCACAAGGGACACAACGGCATCAAGAGCGTCAAGGGTTCATTATCACAAGGCAAATATCCCACATCGCCCTTTGTGCGGATTGCCGTCGGCATTGGACGCCCAGCGGAGAGAGACGCCGCGACAGTGAGCCGGTATGTGCTTGACAGGATATCTGGAGAGCAGAGAAGGGTCTTGGAGGAGGAAGCGCCTTGGAAAGTTGCAGAGCAACTGATCGAATTGGAAAACGAATGGAGAAGCGAGGTCAAGTCATGACCGAGGTCGAGTCTTCTTGGAAGCGTCACGACAATCCAGAAGCGTAATGCCAATCATGCAAAGCCGATAAGAAGAGCAACTCAAATCTGACGCCAACGACAACGCTTGAGAAGGCTATTTGGAGGACGCCAGTTCACAAGACCGAAGGTTTAAGGGCCAACTCAATTGCGTAATGGATCTCGATCCTGGTTCAAGACACTATCACGGCCTCGACCAGACGGGCACCAAGAACGCATGGGCTGAATGTCGACGACGCACGCTGACTGGCAGAGTTGTTGACCCTCTCTACAACCACCCACCAACTCAAACCCTAAGAATCACCATCGCTGGGAAGAATGTGCATGATGAGACACAAGTACAGCGGGCGGATATACAATGCAGAAGAATGCCCAATCAACGGCCATTTCAATCACATTCGCGCACATTTCGTTCACTCATGAAGCCCATACCAGCAAGAGGATTGGCCAAGCCTCCTTCCGAACTGTAATGACTTCCAGCAACCATCAGCAATTCAGCTCGCCTACAAGCATCATACATGCGCAAAAAGGCTGAAATTTGAGCCGGTTCCGCAAGCTGACAAACTCAGCCTTCGTGTTGACCCCCTCAGTTACAGAAACGTTGGTGGGTGCCGCTTCTGGTGCTCGGTCTTATCTTTACGCTAAACGCGCCACAGATGAAGTGGAAATAGGTTGCAAGCATTTCCAGACTCGTTATCTCGGCCAAGCTGGACAACTGCTTGGCATGGACCCGTCGAACCAATTATGAGATATCCGAACCAGACCTGGATGGTCGATGATGGATGCCCTGAGCCGAGAGATCCGTCATCTGGTCGGAGCTCATTGTCTAGCTGAGCCGCTACGCAAATCTTGCATGAGGGTGTGGCAGTAAGATGAGAGTCTGATAAGGAAGCGAGGCTATTGATGTTGACGAGTACTTCGCCTGCGTTGTTCAGGTGCGTCGAGGACTGTAGGGACCGACAGGGACAAGACCGAGTAAGACTGCGTCGGTGCGAGTAACGGCGAACCAAGAACGACGGTGTCAACGAAGCGGAAGGGGTCGGGAATCATCGGCGTTTCTGGGACAGGTTATCATGGCTCGAGCATGTTGGACCACGGTGGTGATGCTTCATGTTGGAGCGACGAGCAGGATTGAGGTTGGTGTAAGCTCGAGGCTTTCGAAACGGTCTGACAGCAGCGGGATCAAGGTCGACTTAAGTATTGCATGGCCGCCAGATTTCCCCATCCCATCGAGCGGGAAGCTCGCATTCAGACGCCCGCACGAGGTCGCTCGCAAGGCTGTGCGGGCGCAACACGATCGATTTCCAACGTTGATGGGCGGCGGGGCGTAAACGGTAATGGAGACCATATCGCAGTATCACTTATTACACTATGTTCTAAGGAGCACGGAGGACCCTTGATCTAGATCTACGACATGATCAGACCGCGGCCTCTTCGACCAGGAGCTCTAGATTGAATGCTGGATCTGTCGCGAGCCCAGACGTGAGATTACGACCGGGCAAACGCGGGAGCATGAGAAGTCGAGATGATAACGACGGGCTGTCCTCCAACTCCCTGGACTTGGCGGTGAAAGTCGAGCCCCCAGCAAACGGCACGCTGAAGTCCAATTTGCGCAGACAAGCGGATGCAGAGTCCAAGACATTTGGAACCAACTCGTCACATGGTGTGTCGCCGGGCAACATTCCGCGAGACGAATTCGACGCTGGCCCGTCGTGAAAGTCCAAAAGCTGCATCAAAGACTGGGAATAATCGATATGTCGCCCGGCAGGGACAAGGATGTCGGATGGAGGGAGGGGCCACTGGTCCAAGCCATCCCAGCCATCCTACACTAGCCTGCTCCGCCGACCCTGGGAAGAGATAAGGACGCAGCTCGAGGACCAATGAGAGTGGATCCATTCGACCTCACTCAGGACCAAGACTCTGAACGCTGGGAGATAAGGAAAAAGGCGTGCGGCGTCGAGTCGGCTGATGCAGGGCTGCTAGAGGGCTTGATGATGGCGCCGGCGAGGCGAAGCACGGTCTGGGGAAGCGGAACTGCAGTTCCTCGTTGGTGGTGTTCTGGACGCAGGGCGAGGGAGACGATGAGACTGCAGACAGATGCAGTCTGCCACTTTGCTGATAAGCTGTGCAAACGGGATGAATACGAGAGGGCCAGGAACGGTTTCGCGTAAACATGAGGATTGGAGCTGGCGGTTGGTACTTGATTCCTAACAACCAAGGCTGATTCTATGCCTAACTCTAACTTTAGCCCTGATCAACCCTGACCTACCATACTAGGGTACTCTGTCTGGCTCGAGTCTCAGCTCGCGACGGATGGAACCATCCAAGACCGAGACCACCACGCCGGGACGATGGTCGAAGCAGTCAGTGTGCAAGAGGTGTTAAGGTTAACTGAACCTCGAGTCTGTCGTCTCATGCAACGTGGGAAGCATCCATACGCTGTTTCGGAATCTCTCTATGACACGGCCACGACGTCGATGGCATTCAATGACGCTATCATGTCCTCGTCCTCCCGTCGATAGGTTCACATTGGCTCAGGCTACCAAGTTGTCTGTGTGGGGGGCATTTCCAGCTCGGCCCATCTTGGCGAGGAACCACACTTCTGGGCATACTTGAAGATGAAGAATGCACAAGACGGCTCGGGCGTCGTTCCGCGTTGACGAGGCGTTGTGATAGACGCCCGTCTCCGCTAACTGCGGCTGGATTAGACGAGGCGGTCATTTGACGACTTATTATCGACGCATGATGTTGGATGCCAATATTCATACTCGATACTTCGTACTCGACTCGACGCTCGACGCTCGACAAATCGGGGCCGATGGTGGGGAATCCATGAGTTGATGGCATCCCCAGTGCTATGGTCAGCCTACGGCGTTGCGGCAGCGTCGCGGAATCGCCTGAGACTCCCCTGGGGCATTCCAGTTCCAGGGATTAGTATCCAGGATGTGACCCTGGTATAGCGATTAATTAACCAGCTCATTTCTCCGAGCCAAGCAAGCAAGTCCAATGCACTGTTTGTTGTTCAACGTCGATGAGGTGCGAATACAGTGTTGACAGTGTACGCTTGGCTTGGCAAATCCGGGGATGGCTCCGCCTCACGACTCATGCACTCCCGATCCAGCAATGCGTCTGTCCGACGTCCCTTTCCGCCGGACTGTCGAGTCACTCACGGTCACAAGTACCCCTCGTCAACGAAAGAGAATTCATTTAACAAGAAAGCAAACAAAAAAAAGCCAAACGGATAAACGACCAAAGCACACCCCAGATAAGCGCTCCCCCCGGTCCAACTGCCAAGGCGAGGCGCAAGGCCGGGGGACCTGTTGGAACGTGGAAGCTTATCAGTGGCGTCGGCTCCGGGTTTGGCACACTTGTTGGCCTTCCTTCGTAAGGACGGATCCTTTCCATTTCGACGCCGGGCCGGATTCAGAGTTACGATAAGCACTTGGGAGCCAGAGTTCTGCGAGGGGAGGGGAGGGTAGGGTGCATGCATGACATGTGCGTGTCTCAACCGACCATGTTCCGCGACGGAAGAAGGAGGGCTTTTTTCTCTGATGCGGGTGAGTTATTCCCATTGCATTGGTCAGACAGCTAATTAACTAGTCTACCCGACTGCCGATGCTCTTGAAGACACACCTTATCGCCATGATCCATTCGTGATCCTCCCAAGAGACTCCGGTGGGCTTGGCCGGGTAGGTATTGCTCATCCTCGTTCGACATGGCCCCTACTGTGCATACACACAATACACAGATGCACTCGACAATCCCGTGCATACGGAGTACTCTATCTTCAGATCCTTCCATTCTGACTGCAGCAAAGCAACGCGGCATGGTAGGGAGGGGGTGCGCTGGACGGTCCAATCTTACCACACACGCCTTACACGGAGTGCTACAGTACAACATCGCACAGGACAGGCCAGCCCACGACAGGGTTAAAGGAAGCTTCCGGTTCTGTCACTTGCTAATTACGGTGCTGCTACGTACTGTACTATTCTAGACGTCCACCCTTCGCCGAGAGAACCATGGGCGTCCTATCACCACCACTCCCCCACACCTACACCTGCGAATAGACTCCCACACGCCCTCCCCTTGTCTAGCCTGCTTCTTTTCTTGCCCTTTGTCTTGAGTCCTGTCTCCATCTCCAGGGTCTTGGCAACCCGTGTCGAGTCACTGGAAGCTGGCGAAGGAGCTTTATCCCGTACCGTCGTCCGTCCCACCACAGCTTCATCTTGGGTCCCTCCCCCCCCTGGTCAATTGATCCCATCCATCATATCTATTTAGCCTTCTGGGTCCCCGGACCTGGTTATTTACTGCTGCTTCTTTTTTCTTCCCTCGCCATCCGTTTCTCTCATCCTCTTCTTCAACCCTTTCCTTCCATCTCGGGCAGAGAGGATCCGAGGACTGAGAATCCCGTTTCCAGCATCTACACGAAGCGAAGCCGCGGAACAAGTCTCTGCGTCCCGCCATCATGTCGCTCGCGTACAATGGCACCGCCGACAAGGCCGACGACGGCTACTCGTCCGGCGTCGCTGACCTCAATGTCTTTTACGACGTGAGTTGCTCGCCCTCGTCTCTCACTTACACGCGGAGCTAACACGATGCCCTCAGACCGGCCACATGACCTTCCTCACCGTCTGCGCCGTCCTCGTCCTGCTGATGATTCCCGGCGTCGGCTTCTTCTACAGCGGTCTCGCCCGCCGCAAGTCGGCCCTCTCGCTGATCCTTCTCTCCATGGTGTCGGTGGCTGTCATCAGCTTCCAGTGGTTCTTCTGGGGCTACTCCCTGACCTTCTCCCGCACCGGCAACTCCTTCCTCGGCGACCTGACCCAGTTCGGTCTCATGGAGACTGTCGGCCAGCCCAACGGCTCATCTGCTCTTCCCGATATCCTATTCTGCCTGTACCAGGGCATGTTCGCGGCCATTACGTGAGTTTTCCTCCCGTTCTACGCATCATGGTGAATGGCGACTAACACGCATATTCAAGTCCCGCTCTCGCCATTGGCGCCGTCGCAGACCGCGGCCGCATGCTCCCGGCCATCGTCTTCATGTTCCTCTGGTCGACTATCGTCTACGACCCCATCGCCTACTGGACGTGGAACGCCAACGGCTGGCTCTTCAACCTGCCCAGCTACGACTTCGCCGGCGGCGGCCCCGTCCACATCTCGTCGGGCACCTGCGCCCTCGCCTACTCCCTGATGCTCGGAAAGCGCACCGGCTACAGCCGCAACAACGGCCTCCCCTACCGCCCGCACAACGTTACCCACGTGGTCCTCGGCACGGTCTTTCTCTGGGTCGGCTGGTTCGGCTTCAACGGCGGCTCTGCCCTGTCCATGAACATCCGCGCCGTCATGGCCTGCTACGTCACCAACCTGGCGGCTTCGTGCGGCGGCCTTGCCTGGATGCTGCTTGATTACCGTCTGGAGAAGAAGTGGTCGACGGTAGCGTTTTGTAGTGGTAAATTCCTCCGTTCCAGGAAATTGGCGGTTCTAACAATTGTGAAGGTGCAATCTCTGGTCTCGTCGCCATCACCCCGGCTGCCGGCTTCGTGAAGCCCTGGGGCGCTGTCATCATTGGCATCTGCGGAGGCGTCTGCTGTAACTTTGCCACCAAGCTCAAGTTCCTCATCGGCGTCGACGACGGCCTGGATATCTTTGCCGTCCACGGCATCGGCGGCATGGTTGGAAACATCCTGACCGGCATCTTTGGAACGTAAGTCTATCTAACACAACCTCCTATTATGTCCAACCTCCCCCCTATTCACCAAACTAACACCCATCCTCCAGCTCCACCATCGCCAGCCTCGACGGCGCCGAGTACGCCCCCATCGGCTGGGTCGAGCACAACTGGGTCCAGCTGGGCTACCAGCTCGCCGGCACCTGCGCCGCCTTCGGCTGGTCCTTCGTGCTCACCTGCATCCTGCTGTTTCTCATGAACCTCGTCCCCGGCCTGTCGCTGCGCGTGACCGCCGAGGAGGAGGAGCTCGGCCTCGACGACTGCCAGCTCGGCGAGTTCGCCTACGACTACGTCGAGATCACCCGCTCGCTCGATGGCGCTACGCATTCGTCCTCCGAGGCCAGCGCTCGTAACAGCCACGAGAAGGTTTAGAGAAGGAGAAAAACAAGTATTGCTTCGTTTTTTTTATGCTTGTGCGGAAGGGGATGTCTTCAGTGCGAAGAGAGTCGATGCTTGATACCACCACATTTTTATACTAGTTTTCCACTGAGTGCACACTCATTCGCTGAGCCATCATCAACCAGTATATATCAATCTATACCCGTTTAATTGAGTTGATAAACATTCCATTCTCCAAGCTTTACGTTTCAAATGCCATTGCCGCGCCTCACAAGTTACACCATTAAGATCCAACGATAGCATAGCCCCGTTCAACATCCTATCGGAAACATCGGAGCAAGACAACATACCCTAATAATACTACCCAAATAGTTACACCTATTTATTAATACCAATCCTAAGACTAACTTTAAGACCAAACTACCATGACCACAAAGTCATCACCGCCACACCACCGCCAAGCCTCCGCAACACGTCTATAAATTCCCGAATCTCACTCACCTCGCAGCCCACAGCCTATCTGCCGTCTGGGGAAGTCGCCGCCCGAGCACAAGCCGAAGCTGACTGCGTCCCACGTGCCATGCGCATCGCCTTTCTCACGATACCCTATGGATTCCGCCCGTCTCGCCGTGGCACGCCCGGTGTGTGGAGAGGAACGGCGGGAGTCTGACATGCATGGTACAGCCTATTACGTCGCCAAGAAGGATTCCGAAGAGATGGAACGTGTTGCTGACGGGTGAGACCATGTCACAAGCCACTCACTCGCACGACAACCAAGGAACTTCATGAATGAGTGATAAAAACGTAAATTCCAGAGCTCCAAGGGAGGTCCCTGTCCATCCGAGAGCAATATCGTGTACCATAATTCTATCGCATGTTCGTTCCCCCGTGTCCTGACTCCGCGAAATGCCTCGCGGACAGCCCATCCTATCGCTGCTTGCAAAACGATGATCAGAAACGAACATACAAAACAAGGGCGTCTCTTGCGCTACAATGCTATGCGATGCGTGGCGCCGCGCTACGTCATGTTCGTTCCCCGTATGTGATTCCCCTAATCATGGTATCTGTGGTCTTTGCCGTCGAGTCGTTGCCGCAAACCGCGGCATGCCAAACACATAAAACTCCTCTCGATACGCTGTGTCATCTAGCCACCCCGTGCGTCCGAGGTACGCATATTCTAACGCCTACAGGCGTGTGAGCGCATGTTAAGGATGCCGACGGTAAGGAGAATCGAATCATACCATGCAAAGAGGTCCCTTAAAAAAAACAGATACTAATAGTCCCGTTACGTTCGTTTTGTCCCGAGTAGAGTAACATTTAGTTGGTTCAGTCCATTGGGTCCGGTTGCTCGTCATCCGGCTGCTGCCGATGCATTGTTGCGGTGCTGGCTCCCGCCGAGGGCTCTCCGTTGACTGCATAGGAGGCGCTCGTCTGCCGCGAGCCTGAGCCGTTGCCTACCGTGGCAATACTGGCTTGGCCGGCGTTGAGTGCTGGTGCGCCGCCGGTTGGCAGGCTGTTCATGATGTTTGGGAAGGCCGACAGAGACCCGATGAACCCCGCCGATGACATGAATTGCTGCGATACGCCACGGGTGGCTGCCATCGCGGAGGGGTTCTGGCCCCCGGGCGGTGGAGGAGGAACTGGAATTGATTGCGAAAACCCGTGGTTGGCTAGTTCGTTGATCCGTGGGAGTGCCGCCGGGTTTGTAGCTTGAGCATCCACCACCATGTCAGAGCCGTCCAGTCCTTCGAAATCATTCTCCTCGTCGGCCATCTCGTCGTCGAAACCCTCGCCGTCCAAGGTGGCGATGACGCCTGCGGGACGGGCCGTGGGCAAGAATGAGTGTCTGCGGCTAGGGTCGCCGGGATTGCGGCCGTTTGGCCGGTGTGGGAAGCTGTCTCGAAGGTCTTCGAACTGCGGCGATGTGTTGAGGAAATCCCGGAACTTGGGCACCATGGTGCCGGAGAAGACGCAGAAGACATCGCGCTGATGCTGCGTAAATTCTGCAAGACTAGTCAGTGGCGGTTTCTCGTCAGGATCCTTCAGGGTGCTTACCAGGAGGTGCTGTTCGGCAGAAGGGTTGGAAGTCGTCTCGCTGGAAGGCGGCAACGCCCGTCAAGCTCAGGTGGGTGAGTCGAGGGCACGAGTTCAGAAGCTTCATGATACTCTGGATGAATGTCAGAAATAGGTCAAGAAGATAGACAGAGCACACTGACCTTAAGTGTCAGATTGATGCAGTAACTGAGATGCACTCGCTCCAGGCTAGAGGCGTAGTACTCGCCACCCACAAACATCCCACTGGCGTCTCTGCGGACCCTTGGGCGGTATGCCGCCTCGGCGAGGGCAAAGACAGAATCGTCAGTGATGGAGCTGCACTTCACCAGGCCGATACGCTTCAGTTTCGGGAGGAGAGCCAGTCTCTTAACAGACTCGTCCGTCAGGTTAGTGCAGCAGCCCAGGTCAATGTACCGGATTCTATTACAGTTCTGGACCAGCTTCTTAACGCCATCATCTGTAATTTGTCCGCAGTGACCCAGGTGCACGTAGTGAAGGTTCTTGCCAAGCTTCGAGATGGCATGGACCGCCACGTCGGTGATGTTGCGGCACTTGGCGAGAACCAGGTTTCGGAGGCGTGGGGCAGCTTCAATGATCTTCTGGACGGCGGCATCGGTAAGTCGGGTGCAAGACGTCAGGTCAAGAATACGGAGGTGCTCGAAATGTCGCCCTTGCGGCAAGGCCAGAAAGGCCTCGTCGTCGATGAGGTCGCAGCTTGCCAATCGTAGCTCCCGGAGACAGTTGCCCCTGGCCAGCAGCGACGTCACCGGACTGTTGCCGATCCAGGAGCACTGGTGAAGATCAATCTCGAGGATGTTCGGGCACTGCTCAGCGAAGGCAAGAATGGCATCGTCTCGGAGCTGGGCGCACTCGTTAAGTTTCAGCTGTGGGTAGACACAAGATGATTAGCAAAAGTTGGTTAGGTAACGAACGGGGGAGTTGGATTTGGGGGCCATACCCGCTTGATGAACCTGCAACTGTGCGCCAGCGCGATCATGCTCTCGTTGGAAATGTTCTCGCACCCGGAGATGTTGAGCCCCTGCAGCCGCTTGCAGTGCTCAGCAATGGCATTGATGGATCGCTCGGTAATGTTCTTGTCATTGGAAATATCGAGTGCCAGAAGTGAGTTGCTATTCTCTACCAGGGCAATCAAGCCCGAGTCGGTCAAGTCGCGGCAATTAGTGAGGGTCAAGCGTTCGACTCGAGTGCAAACAGCCAGCGGCATGACGCTGCCGTCGTTGACCTTATCAGCGAGGGCGGCGAGGTTCAGCCGTTTGATGAAGTCGCGGTAGCTGAAAAAAGGATCAGGGAGACCGAGGGTCTGGCAGATGCTGCGGTGCTTCTTCCAGTCGGTGCAGGCGGGACGGTGCCAGAGCAGATCGACCGTGTTCCTGGCCCAGCGCTTCGAGACCAGCAAGCAGTGGTAGAGATCGGAGGTGGTGCCGAGCTTGGCGAAGACGCTGATGAGGATCTCGTTGGGCAGGCGGTTGACCGGGGGCCAGCACGTATCGTCGACGACCATGTCCTGGAAGTTGGGCACGCCGAGCGAAGACTGGGAGTCGTTAGCACCCAGGAAGAAGTCGGACTCTTCGTTGTCGGCGGGCGCAGGGGAATTGGTGGACGATGACGACCGGGAGTCATCCGCATCGTCAGACGAGCCGGCAGCAGGGCTGGGGCGAGCAGCGGCCATGGCGACGGCGGAGGCGAGACGAGGCAGGCCGAGAAGGGAGGGAGGGTATCGCGAACTGGAGACGGAGCGACAGAGGATGCAGGTTGCAAGGATGCGAGGTTCGACGGGGCCCAGGATCCGGTTGATGAGGGGCGTGCGGCCGTTCACGATGGCAGAGCAGCAACAACAGTCAGTCGCAGCAGCAGCCGCCGGGTTCGCAGCGTCTCTCGCCGTGCCTCCTGTCGGTGGAGGGAGAAGAAAGCGCGACGAACTCCTCGCTCGGGGGGTTGATAACGCTGCAGCCGAAGATGGCGAGTGTTTGGGTGCGGATGCGGATGGTGTTGCGGGCGGCAGCGGCGGGAGTCGGCAGGTTGGGCTGTGGTGATGGTAAAGGTGAAGGGCGGTGGTGTTGGCAGAAACCAGCCTTAGCGAGTACCGCCCGGTACCGTTCAGTGGACAGTGGGCTGCCACTAATAAGGCTGGGCGTCCATTGGAGGCTTGGAGCCTTGGGCTTCCAGGCGCCTGCGTTTGGTGTCCGTCCGGGTCGACCTCCACCAGTTTCAGCCTCGCTGTAGAGGCGTTTGGGGGGGCCATTGCCCTGGAAAAGCACTGAAGAGGGGGGCTGGGACCAGATCCTGTTACAGTGGAGGGCACAGCAATGCAGCTTCCAGGCACTTCTCTGCTCTGGGCTGTGCCTAAACACCCAAACGGGCTCGGTCTTCGGGGCATTAATCGAGGTACACAATCCAATAGTAGTGGACGGAGCGCGGCTATTGATGCGCTGCTGCTGCGGGGACTGGACTGTTCCGTCCGTTTGCGGGTGGGGTTCAGGGCTACGAATAGCTACCTACTTACTACACCCGCCGCTTCAGAGTACGCCTTGATAGATTCTGGAACTCGGGACTCTATTACGCGGCGCAAATGGGCGCAAAACAATAGCCCCGGGCACTCCGGGTAATCAGCAAAGGCCCTGTCAATATCATGCAAACGGGAGTGTCTCTGTTCCAAGACTTGACTCGATAACACGGTGAATAGTGGGGGGGCGGCGTTTGGAATGGAGAGGACCCAAACAGTCTCAAGCGCGGGCATCAGAATAGAAGAACGTAGCAGTCTAGAGCGGCCAAGGGAATCCTTCGAATAAATTGCAGTACCGGTCAACTTACCAAGTCTGCCCCTTCAACGGTTCCTCCAGGCACGAGCCTTTTAGATTCGAGTCTGTCTCATCTCCAAGTCCATCTCCAGGGACGACTCGCTCTCCCTGGTAAGCCAACCGCACACTAGGCTGTCAGCAGAAACGTCAGCGCCTCGCTCAGTAAACGGACGAAAACCTCCCGCTCCAAAACGTCAGCCTAAAGGCCAAAGCGATCGTGATTAACAATCACTTCGTAGGCTACTTTCTGTCACCTTTTTCATCCCTCCTCGGTCTTGTTGGCTCGTTGTAGCCTGTAGTTTATGTCCTTGGAAAAGTGATGTGCATGGGCACGCTGCATCCTTAGCTTGTGATCCAGCTGCATCATTCCCACGTCGCTTCGTCCTGTCACGTTCCATTATCACCAAACAGGTGATGCTCTCACATCCTCCACCCACATGACTGGGGCTGTGTGCAAGACAGCCACACACGAAATGGTGCCAACCACTCCAGTAGGGTATTCTACGCCCGGGTATCAGCGTCCTCAGAGCCCTCGGCGTCCTCTTTGCTCGCGCAGGAGAGCAGACCTGAAGCTCCAGGGTAGCTCCCCTTCAAAGTGGGATGTGACGTCGATGCAGATTCCGATTAGATAACATCACGTGGCGGGGCACCTCCAATCGGATCGTACGTTGGCCCGTCAGATCTGACATTACCTACGCAGGCGGCTCAGTGCTTCTCGTGCTCTAGCTCCCGACCCACGACACTTCGTCAGGCCATTTTTGCTCTTTGATGGATTTTGCCTGATCCGTTGCCTTGACCTGCGACTTGATTCTGTAATCTGCCGTCGCCAAGGCCGCTGTCATGCTCCGTCCCTCGACCCTCCTCCGTCCCGCCCTCCGGGCCCAGCGGATGCAATGCGCCGCTGTCCAGGCGTCCCGCAGGACCATCTTCTCGCAGCGCCAATCCGGTCGCTTGGCCGATGACTTCGATGTCAACCAGCTCAATTCGAAGCGCCGCGACTACGAGCAGAACCGAACGGCCTTTCTCACCGCTGGTGCCGTCGCTGGTATCATCGCCTTCGCATACACGGCCTGGAAACTGAAGCAGGCCATCGACATCCAGAGCGAGAAGGAGAAGCGCGCAATCAAGTGCGACGCCCCCGTACCCACCGAAACCTTCAAGACCGAGGCGGGCGAGCTGCGCAAGGTGGTCATTCGCGATGACGAGGGCCGGGAGGTTGTCCCCACAGGCAACACCACCATCAAAGTGTTCCCCCGAACCATCACCGTTGACGAGCTCTCCCCGGTTCGAGAGCCGGCCGGCCCCATAGCTGCTTCCATGGCTAGCAAGCAGGGCACCGAGTTTACCCTCGTTGGATTGGGAACAAGGACAGTGACATTCATTGGCATTGAGGTGTACGTCGTCGGCTTCTATGTCGCAACCCAGGACATTGCCAAGCTGCAGAACTACCTCGTCAAGAAGATCAACCCCATGGCGACTACTTTGATTCCCTCGGAGAAGGACGCACTGCGCAAGGCGCTGCAGGACGCCACAGAAAGCGAGGAGACGTGGAATTTGGCCTTCAAGGATGCAGGTTGCCGCACTGCATTCCGCATCACCCCTGTCCGAGACACCGATTTCCCCCACTTGCGCGACGGCCTGGTCAGAGCCATCACTGCTCGCTCAGGAAAAGACAAGGCTTCTTACAACGACGAGGCGTTTGGCGAAGCCATGAAGACATTCAAGCACATGTTCCAACGAGGGTTGGTTCCCAGGTCCAAGGAGTTGCTCTTGGTCCGCGACGCTGCGGGCAAACTCTCCATCACCTACGACGCGGGCGACAGCAAGAACCCCAAGAAGAGCGTTCTAGGAACAGTGGAGGACGAGCGCTTGTCACGACTGCTATGGCTCAACTACCTGGGCGGCAAGAAAGTGGCCTCGGAGCAGGTTCGCGAGAGCATCATCAACGGGGTGATGGAGTTTGTCGAGCGGCCCATTGGCACAGTGGCAACGCAAGTTATATAATACAACTGACGGGCTCTTATAAGTGAAACAGGGAGAGAAAGAAAGAGAAAACATGTACATTATGGCCAAATGGCTCGCCAAAAGGCACCAGGTGGCTGGATGTGTAACAGTAGGCACCGACACAACTCAACAACTCACGTCGCGACACATCAATTGACTTTGCCACTGTGAGCAGGAAGACCATCACATTACTGCGACAAGACCATCTATTTCTCGGCTCTATCTATGGTTGGGAACTCCAATGTCCCCTTCTCGAGCCTCGTCTATAGTTTAGAACTGAGCGCTATCAGCCCCCACCCGCTTGTTATTCATGGTACTCGGAGCCCTTACGCGGACAGGGCACCAGCATCAGCGAGCAGGCCCTTGAGCTTTCCGGAGGAGTAGAGGCTCTGGAGATCTGAGTTGCCGCCGATGGATTCCTGCAGGATGAAGGTGTTGGGGACAGTGCGCTGTCCGGTGAGCTCCTGGATGGCGTCCTGAAGAGCGGCGCCGTCGGCTGCGCGGGCGAGGTTAGCTTGAGAAGCGAAAGAGATAACGGGATTAGAGGACAGGAGAACATACCAGCCTTGTCGAGCTCAAAGGCCTCGAAGGTAGCGCCAATAGACTCTAGAGTCCTCTTGGTCTCCTTGCAGTACGGGCAGTACGACTTGGAGAAGACGACTGGTTGGGACGAAGCATTAGCCAGAGGAAGCGCAAGAGCAAGAGGAAGAGGCAGGGAAGCGCCCCCACCACTATCCGGGGAGCGATGACGTACCAACGGGGTTGTCGTTGATGAGCTGCTGGACCTTCTTGGAAGCTTGAGCCATTGTGCCGGGACTGGTAGGTCGAGTGGAGAAGAATGAACGGAAGAAGTTCATGGGGTTGGTTGCGAGGGGGAAGAAGACGGGGCGAGGCGCGGCAATTAATATTCTACTGAAGAAGGGGATGGGGCAAGAGGCGTTTGATAATGCGCAATGCGGGAACGGGCCTGCTTTGTCATGCGAAACTAATGGGTCGTTTGGGGTCTATTGGTGACGGACGGGAATTCCGGTGGCAGTCGTGGTTGATAATCGAAGGGATTGGATGCCGAAGCAATGATGCAATCAATTCGCCGAGGCTGTTCGTCTTTTTCCCCCCCATCTCGCTCTGCGGCAACCCCTCCAAGATACAGCACTGTGCCCGCTTGGGATTAGCGGGCTTTCAATGGGGAATGCTGTCCATTGTGCTCTGTCGGGCTACTTTTCGGGATCGTGTTGGTCGCCCCGTGGGTTTGTTTGAGCTTCGCGACGACATTAGGTAATCTCGGGGTCCTTGGAGTGAACGGGTCCGGCTTCGGGCATTCTACGCTAGGCCGCCCTCCGCACAGTGGACACAGTGAATGAAGGTCTCCCCTAATGCTTATGGACGTTACTAACGGACAACGGGGTCCAATGATTCCAATCCCCTGATCTACTTCAGCAAGTGCCTGGGGTACCTCCGGGCTGCCATGGCTTGCGAGTTCCATCGGGCCCGATGACTAACAACAGCCTGACAGCTAGGCTAAATGCCTGACAATTACGAATCGAAAGTGCTGGGCCCCCTGAAGCTTGGTGTCCGGGGCCACTAGAACCTGCTAGCAGCCCCCCAAGAAGTCAAAGATTCCACTGGGACTTCCCTAATTTAGACCCCCTGGGTCGCCAAGGTCAGGCCACCTCACCTGCCGCCAAGGTGCGGATGCGGTTTCGCTCCCGTCGTCGTGTAATTACAGGTGCCATGCGGCTCAAAATCTCACCTCAAAGGAAAAGTGTCCTCCTCCGTCCACGTCTACATCTACATCTACATCTGCATCCCCCCTCTCCCGTCAAGGCCCCCCTCCGTCCACCGGTCTGCCCACAGACATTTCCTCGTCCTCCTTCACATTCGGTCCATCGTGATCTCTGCTCGTCCTTTGTGCAGTCCTGCAGTCCCTCCCAAACCGGCGTCCCACCAATCGCATCCGCGCAACCCGCATCTCGCCTCTCGCCCAGCGCTCCTAGTTGCCCGGCGTGCATCAGCAGCATCATCCACGGACGCAGCGCAACCCGACCAACCTGCGCCCACGCCTGAGCCCCTCACAGTGCCCTCGTGAGACGCCGCACCCGACGCACTCGCGCAACTCGGCCGCGCCCTTAGTCGAACCTGCTTTTCGCCGTCCCCCCGCTGCCAGCTCACACCGTCGTCCACCAGCCCAGCCCGCCCGGCCAGCCTTGGACTTGTTGCTGGGAACACCCTGGACCAAGGGTCGTGATCGTCGTCCGCTGCCGCCACCCGCTCGTCAACCTTCCACGCCGTCCTCGCGCTCCACATCAGTCCACGGCCAGATCAAGGAATCGCCTCTCGCTCGATTGACGCTGTCCTTCCCTTCCCGGCCGCCTTATTCTTGCCTCACTCCAGCAACTGGGCAAGGGCAATCGCAATCGCCGCATCTGCACCCACACCTGCATCTGCATCTGCGGCATCTCCCTTCCCTCCCCTCCCCCTCACCCCTCACCCCTCTCTCCGCCTCTGCCTCTAGGGTGTCCTCCGGGGCTACCTTAGAACCAACGACAAGGTGGATTCCAGTCAGGAAATCGTGGCATCCCCGGGTGCCTTACAAAACGTCACGTCCTACCTCAACGGGGCGCTGGCTAACCTTTCCACCGTCCTCCAAGACTCGAACGGCTACATCACCGAGACCCTAGGTGTTCCTCCCACCCTCATATACAGCAGTCTAGCGGTTCTTGTTGCCGTCCCCTTGACAATGTCGAGATACGGCTGGTCCATCGGCCGCGAGCAGCTCTCCCCCTACGGCGGCATTCCTGGCGGCGTGCCCGCCGTCACCGACGAAGACTTTAGCTACATCACCTCGCAAGATCTAGACGATGGCTCCAACAACTACTATCCCCCGACCTCGGCTGCCCCGCCTCCCGAAGACGACGTTCTCTTGATCAAGAACAAAGGCATCACATACCCCGCACACTTTCCTGCGTATACCATTGGAGATGGAAAGTTGAGGGTGCTGGATGTCAAGGACCGTGTTGCCGTCATAATGGATTTGACGCCACGAGCTGCTCGTCGTATCAAGCTCCTCTACAAGGGCCGACAGCTGAAGGATCCCATTGCTCCCGTCCGCGAGTACGGCGTCAAGAACAACAGCGAATTGATGGCTGTGCTCCCCGATCTCGACGAGGCTAGCAGCCTGTCAGAAGAGGAGATGGTCATCGTCGATGCTCCTCGAGAGGACAAGTCACGCAACAAGAAGGGAAAGAAGCGACGCAACAATAAAAAGAAGGGCCCCGGCGACGAAAGCTCCGCTGCTGCTAGCAGTCCCCGCGATAGCACCTCGACCTTGGGTACTCCCAAGTCCCCTCCTCCGCCTGCAAATCTTACCGGTCCGATGAAGACGCTGCATGAACTCTCGACAGAGTTTGCCACAAAGTGGATGCCCTTGTGCGACGCATTCACGGCCGCGCCGCCCTCGGATGCTAAGAAACGCGAGGACGAGCACCGGAAGCTGTCGGAAACCATCATGCTACACATTGTCCTAAAACTAGACAATGTGGACAGTGAGGGAGTCCCCGAGATCAGGGCAAAGAGAAAGGAGCTGGTCCAGCATGTTCAGGCAACGTTGAAAAGGCTAGACGTTGCAAAGGATCCATAGCGCTGGTGTATTCATGGTTTCTTAAAGTTCAGGAGTCGGGTCCGAAAGCCGTCAAGACTTTGGATGACCTGCAATTCATTTAGCATCATTTAATACAGTATCATATGGACCGTGGGCAGGTGGATGGATATCCGACACTGGTTGACATTGCTGGCGAGCATAGATGGAAGAAACAAGTTGTACAATAGATCAGAGGATATTTCACGACCTTGACGAAGATAGAATTCACTCGGCGGATTGCAGCAGTCGTTGTCGTTAATCAACTATCCAAACGGGAATATTCCACTCCACCAATGCAACCCAATGATGTGATAGTTGGATGGGTTGATCAGTGCACTGGGTGTTCGTGTTGTCTCAGCCTCTCCCGAAACCATACCCATGCGCTCATCCATGACATGACATCAGCCAGGACCATCGCTGACTCAGATGGATCATGGCGACAGGCTCCAGCCGGTTCACCGAGATCACGTGTGAGGGGCGCGTGACCGTCCGGCGGGCCGGTATTTGTGCGCCCGACGAAGCGCAACGTGTGTGTGGGAGAGCGGTTCCGGGAAATTGTCGGCTCCAGGTTCTAGGTCTCTTAGCCCTAAGCACCTCTGACGAAGCAGCCCTCTTTCGCGTGCACCAAATACAGCCCTTGCCTCATCTGGCTAGCGTTCTTTCACCCAAAGGCACAACGAGCCCTCGAGCGGTCCTTGGATTTTTCGCCCGTCAACCACTATCGCGACCACTTCCACCCAACAATTCGAGGGACGACTAACCCCAGCAGCACAGGAATAGATCTTCGCCGGCCAGGTTCGAGGATCCCGTGTGTCTTTGCCCGTCGTCACAGCTGCCTTTTTCCTTTTCTTCACAACCAGAAGTTACGGTAACGATGTCGACCTTCGAGCCGGTTGTGAGTAGCACCTCTTCGTCCTTTGAGTCTCCCGCAGCGGGCTTCGTGATGCGAGCGAGCCCTTTGGGGGCAGGTTGTGGGCGCCAGCGGGAATTGGGAGCCTTGGGTCTCGGGAGAACGCAGCGCCCGCACCTGTCCACGAGGGACTGTCGCTTTGCCCGCTCGCTCGCTGGCTATCTTGGGAACTGAGAAGAGGACTTTGGCTGACCGTCTTCTCTACAGGTCGTCATCGATGGCAAGGGCCATCTCCTTGGTCGCCTTGCCTCCATTGTCGCCAAGCAGCTACTCAGCGGTCAGAAAATCGTTGTTGTCCGCTGTGAAGCGCTCAACATCTCTGGCGAGTTCTTCCGCGCGAAGCGTATGTACACCCCACGAAACTCCGATTTGTGGCCGACCGCACACAACATCGCAACGGATCCCCTTGCGACCAAACAGACACTGATGATTGAGCAGTCAAGTACCACGCCTACCTTCGAAAGATGACCCGATACAACCCCACCCGTGGAGGTGAGTTCGACGCCGTTCTATCCCACATTTTGAGACCATGGCCATTGACCACAAGACAGGTCCCTTCCACTTCCGTGCCCCCTCCCGAATCTTCTACAAGGCCGTCCGTGGCATGATTCCTCACAAGACCGCCCGTGGCGCCGCCGCTTTGGAGCGCCTCAAGGTCTTCGAGGGTGTCCCCCCCCCTTACGACAAGCAGAAGAAGATGGTCGTTCCCCAGGCCCTCCGAGTCCTCCGACTCCAGCCCGGCCGCAAGTACTGCACTGTCGGCCGTCTCAGCCACGAGGTCGGCTGGAAGTACCAGGACGTCGTTGCTCGGTATGTTGATGGAATCCACAGTTGGAAGCAGCTCGTACTGACTCGGAATACAGATTGGAGGAGCGAAGAAAGGCCAAGGGCCTCGCTTACTACGAGCGCAAGAAGGTCGCTGCCCGACAACTGTCCGACGCGAAGAAGAACGCTGGCACCAAGGAGGAGACTGCGAAGGCCCTTGCGGCCTTTGGCTACTAAAATGGCCATTCCTTGACTTTAACCAGCCGAGGTAACTTCGCATTGTCTATCATTTCTCGTGCGTTTCATTAGATTGGCGCGGCGGTTCACAGGGATTACTTGATTTGCTGAGTGATGGCAAGGGCGGCTCGAGGAGTGGATGGCTATTCCCAATATTCTAAATGAAATCCCGTCGTCGGACCCCATCCTAAAATAAAGCACAGAAACTCAAATCAACCTGATGATTATAATCACGGATTATGGACTGAGGAGGAGAGTTGCCGTGCGATGTTTGGCTTTGGTACGACGGCATCGGGATTTTATACTTGGAACTGTTGTATGGAATGGGCATCCGTGTCTTTGGTCCCCGTCTTAGGACGCCAGTCGTCTCGCGAGAAGAGTCAGGGTGAGAGATGATGGGTGACGGAGGTTGATCTTGTTACGCTCCCGGAACGGGACAGGGTCCAGCATTTGCACACTAGGAGTAGAAAAGGAATGGTATTTTGTTTGAACTAGGTACCAGACCTTGACACTTGATGATTGAACGTTGGAAATATTTGAAGTGTATAAGTGTGCCTTTTTATTTGCTGATGTGCCGTGTGATGGTGTTGTTTAAGTTGTGGGTTTGAATTGACGTCACGTACCTGGAGGAACATGTGATTGCGGGCGATAGCGCAACTTAGGTATCTATCAGGGTACGGAGTATATTTACACACCGTGAAGGGTTCTTTGTTTAATGTTCTGTCGCAGTGATGGACGAACTGGTATAGATTTAAGAGTAAACACTGAAGTACATTCATAAATGATTTATGTATGATCGATTTGTAGTAATTATAGTCTTCAAACCACACTCCTTTTAGTTTGGAGAGTCTTACATGGGTTGTGGTTGAAGTCACTTCGTTTCGGAACAGATAGGCAGGTCAATCAACACCCTCTCCTAAACTAATGAGATCGAATACACCTGGTATTTACAACGATCAGTATAATACTGAAAACCCCTCTCAAGTCGTCTGTAATTCGTCGTCGAAAGGTTCAAATTGCTTGTGTTGGTCATGTCAACTAACCTCCCGGGTAGTCTTCCTGCAAGTGGTCATGGCCAGGGGTGTCATGTGCCGATAAGATAAGACAAAGCCAGATTCATGTGAGGTGTCCTTCTCGACTTACAACCACCACTCACGATTCCCACGAGCTGCACTTCATCACCAAACCCACCAAGCACAACGTCTTGCTCCTAGGACCCCCGCGCCGTGGAAAAACTCCACGTCTTCCGTCGCTAAACCGAGCCTCTTGCCCATCATGTCGGACCTCACGCACTTCGACCTCCTCCCCCTCCAGATGGACCCCCAGTCCAAGGCGCTGCGCACCCTCAAGCCCTCGCGCGCCCTTACTGCAGAGCTCGAGCAGCTCAACACGCTGCACCGGTCGCTCCTCGGCGCCGACACGCACAACGGCGCGCCGCCGCCGCCCATCCCCGTCAACCCCAAGCGCACCGCAAACGTCACCAAGCTGCGCGACAGCGGCAATGCCGAGTACCGCAAGGCCAAGTACGCCGACGCCATCAAGTTCTACACCCTCGGCCTGCAGATGGCCATGACCCGTCCGCTGTGGGAGCCTGCTGCTCTCGTCCGCGAGGAGGTTGCTGGCCTGCTGGCCAACCGCGCCCAGGCGTACATGGCTTTGCAGAACTGGGCTGAGGGCGCTGTAGATGCTCATGCCAGTGTTGAGGCGCGCTGGGTTGGCAACGCCAAGGGCTGGTGGCGCCGGGGTCGCTGTCTTATGGAGATGAGCCGCCTGGACGAGGCGCGCGATTGGGTTAGGCGCGGCTTGGAGGTTGAGGGCGAGGAGGCTGAGTTGGTCGGGTTGTTGAAAGAGATTGAGACCAAGATTGAGAAGACCCAGGCGTCGTGAGAATGCGGAACAGATCCACACGGGAGAGGAATTAACCAGCAAAACACCATCTCAGCGAGAACTCCATGCTCAATGCCGAGCAAGGACTCGGGCACCCGGTATGCGGCCCCAGATGCCAGAGCCTCACTGGGCCAGCCGCTGTGCCCTGAGACATGGAGTAGCCATAACATGGGGACACCACCTACTGTATTTATATCCGTTATATACCTTTGAGCGAGCGAGAGACGGAACAAGAGAGAGCAACGGGGCGAGGGGCTGGATAACGTCCTTAGGCCGCTGGTAGCTTCGAGGTGTTAGAGTCAAGACCAGAGAGTCGGCCAGGCAGAAGGGTAAAGCGGGAATGTAATGTTTTACGGTCAATTGTGCATATTACAGACATACACCAACTGGGTGTTTTCTGGTTCTTGTTTCACGGCTATGTCCACTACCCCTTGCGAGTCTCAACTTCATGGCAGTTTCTTTGATTGGTCTCAGTGCTACTGTTTCTTCTCGTCCTCCACAACATCCGTTGGTACTCGCCACACTGGAACCTGCTGTGTAAAACACTCGGTGCTATCAAACACAACAACGATGCAACGTCTCTAGGCGCAATTTGCCGGTGAAGGAAATCTTCACCAAATACGTAAATTGTACATTATTCCTTCTTTCCCCATCAGCGAGACCTCCCCTTTGTATAGAAGGCAAGCACAGATAAAACAAACAAACATAAACGAGGAAGATGTTTCAAAACTGAGATGTGTAAACCAGAAAAAAACAACAAGAACGAAGAAAAGCAGGCAAAACGTCTTCTTTCTCCTGGAAACGGCGGTTGCCTGGTCTTCGCATCGTCGGGAACATTATAAGCAAGAAAAAAGCATCGCTCTGTTGGTTTCTCTCCCCCCTATTGGCGTGTTTCCCATCCTCATGTTTCTCGGATTCTCGGGTCATTCGGGTCTCTGGAAGGAACAAAAAAAAGGGACCTCCATTGGTAGCTTCGAATAAAGAACAGCAATTCCCATTTAGTAGAAAAACAAAAAAGCAAAATGCAGCTTTCCCACCTCCCGCCATGAATTTATGTAGCAGTTTAAAAAAAAAAAAAAAAAGGTAGGAAAATGAGCAGAACAACTCCCTAGCAGTCCGGGTATCCTGAGCATGTACTGCTGGGGAGTTTTATGGTTGTCCGTCGTCGTGATGTGAAATTTGCGGGGTGCCATGATACCAGAAAAACGCGTGATCGAAAACCCTTTTTTTTTGCTTTCCATCTTGATTTCCACCCCTGGAGGTTGGGCTGTTCGTGGCCCATGCGGCGGATTTGCCCCCCCCCCCCGGTGCGCCCAATGGTCGTTTTCCCATGTGTTTGCGAGCCCATTGAGGGGGAAATTGCGGATTTTAGGGCCGGGAGATGACGGATTTGTTGAAGGGTCCGTCACAGCCCGGGGGTTTGGCGACAGCAGGACAGCGATTACGATGGCAGAGGTCATCATGTAGTTTCCCAATTTCTATTCGGCCTTCTCGCTGAGCTTCTCGTTGAGGAAGCTCTTGCCGCGGGGCCGCATGACGGCGTCCTGGCCGCTCATCCTCCGGTCGAGGGCGCGCTCGAGCTTGGCGCCGAGGGCGAGCTTGCTCATGTTGTCGGTCTTCTCCTCGGTGAGGACGACGCGTTGGGAGCTGAGGGCCTTGTTCTCCATGCGATCGAGGCCGACGGCGATGTCGCGGATCTCGGCGTGGGCCGAGTCGGAGGTCTCGACGGTCGGGGTGAAGGAGGGCGCCATGCTGTAGGTGCTGAAGCGGACCGAGGTGCGGGTCTTCGCGGCGACGGGCATTGCGTTAGCGGTTGAGGAGGACGGCGGTTCGCGATCAGGAGAGGAGGGGGGGACTGGTTGGGCCATTGTCTTGGGTGGTGGGAGTATAGAGGGTAGGTAGAGAAGAAGTGGAGAGAGAAGAGAGGAAGAGAGAGGAGGAGAGAGAAAGAGAGGGTCTGTGGAGTTTTGATCCCGAGCGTTGGGATAGAGGCAGACTGATGTATCAGGAACAGACTGATACGGGTGGAAACACGAACGGAGAGTTTGGAGCTGGGGCCAGCAAGGGGAGGCAACAATGTCGGGATCAACAAAGAAACGGACAGGGTAAGGATGACTATGACTGTCCAGGGGAAGGATGTCTAGGGGAAGAGAGAGAGAAGGGTTTGGTGACAAGGAAGATGGACAAAGAGGCACTGATGGGACGGGCAGAGGCTAGAGAGCGTACAGTAGAAAGAAGCGGGTATGACGACGGGTGACGGGATCGAACAAGGGGTAGAGGTAGTGGTAGTGTAGTTGAGATGGTCGGGAGCAAAAGCGGCGACGACGATGGTTATGTCGTGGTGGTCAGACGTACCGAAGGGGCCATGATGGGCCGGGAAGAGTCCAGAGACGCAGTCATTATGGAGGATTATGCGCGAATCGACGAGAGTACGGGTCAAAGGGGTGTGGGATCAGTGGAGACGACTTTGAAACTCGGATGACCAGCTGGAGAGAGAGCGAGAGCTGAGAGAAGACGAGGTGACGAAAGAAGTTTGGGACGGTCGGTTCGGCTCGGCCTCGGGTTGGTTTTTGGTGGGTTGGTCTGGTTGACTTGGTTTTCGGGAGTGGCGGAGAAAAACGCTGCGCGATTGTCGGGTTGGCACTTGAATGTGACGAAAGGCGGAGGAGTGAGGTAAGGTGAGGTGAGGTAGTAGGTGGAAAGGAGGAAGACGAGACGAGACGAGATGAGACGAGACGAAGGACGACGCGGGTGGACGGAGGGACGGAGAGACGGAGAGAAGCGTAGTTTGGTAGTCGGGACGTGGGGAGATTGGGGATTAAGCCGGGTGCCAGGTCCAGGTGCTACAGGGCAACAGGTAACAGGTAACAGGTAACAGGTAACAAGCAGGGCGTTGGTCAGGGCGCAAAACGGCGACGGACGATCCCTTTTCTTGTCTCTGTCGTCTCTTGACTGTCGCTTTTCCTTCGCCGCTGGGTTGGGTGAGTGTCTGTGTGCGTGTGTGTGATTTCAAGGACCGAGCAGCTGACGATTGAGTCGAGGAGCGTAGACCGTGCCAAGGCTTAGACCGTTTTTGCTCGGGGTTGACTGGGGGGTGTGCGTGGTGTCGTACGAATGATGCCCGGGAAGAAACGAGATGAATGAGAGAGAGGCGGCGGCGGCGGCGGCGGAGGTGAGAGATGGATGGTGAGGTGAGTGGAGGCGGGGAGGATGACATGATCCAACTAGCCTCTCCAAAACCTGTACCACAAAGACTTGAATAACCAAAAGGA